>QODF01000023.1:4138657-4258327 GCA_024372805.1 Oostethus manadensis
AGGCCAGCTGAGAGACATAGTCTCTCCAACGTGTCCTGCGTCTTCCCCGAGGCCTCCTACCGGTTGGACGTGCCCTGAACACCTCCCCAGGGAGGCGTTCGGGAGGCATCCTAACCAGATGCCCGAGCCATCTCATCTGACTCCTCTCAATGCGGAGGAGCAGCGGTTCTACTCCAAGTCTCTCCCGGATGACAGTGCTTCTCACCCTATCGCTAAGGGAGAGCCCAGCCACCCTGCAGAGAAAACTCATTTCGGCCGCTTGTACTCGCGATCTTGTCCTTTCGGTCACTACCAAAAGCTCATGACCATAGGTGAGGGTAGGAACGTAAATCGACCGGTAAATCGAGAGCTTTGCCTTTTGGCTCAGCTCTCTTTTCACCACGACAGACCGGTGCAGAGTCCGCATCACTGCAGACGATGCACCAATCCGCCTGTCCATCTCGCGTTCCATCCTTCTATCACTCGTGAACAAGACCCCGAGGTACTTAAACTCCCCTAAATGCCCTGGCTGCGCCTAGAAATTCGGTCCATGAAAGAAGTGGACAGAATCGGTGACAAAGGGCAGCCCTGGCGGAGTCCAACCCTCACTGGAAACGGGTCCGACTTATTGCCGGCAATGCGAAGCAAACTCTGACACTGGTCATGTAGGGAACGAACCGCCTGAATTACGTGGTCCGATACCCCATATTCCCGGGGCACTCCCCACAGTATTCCCCGAGTCCACAAAGTCAATCATCCACAAAGTCAATCATCGAACTGCGGCCCAGGGTGTCCTGGTACCAAGTGCACATGTGGACACCCTTATGCTTGAACATGGTGTTCGTTATAGACAATCCGTGACGAGCACAGAAGTCCAATAACAAGACACCGCTCGGGTTAAGATCAGGGGCGCGGTTCCTCCCATTCACACCGCTCCAGGTCTCAATGTCGTTGCCAACATGTGCGTTGAAGTCACCCAGCAGAACAAAGGAATCCCCCGAGGGAGCACTCTCTAGTACTTCCTCTAAGGACTCCAAAAAGGGTGGGTATTCTGAACTGCTGTTTGGCGCATAAGCGCAAACAACAGTCAGGACCTCGTCCCCCCACCCGAAGGCGTAGGGAAACTACCCTCTCGTTTACCGGGTTAAACTCCAACGTTCAGGCTTGGAGCCGGGGAGCAACAAGAATTGCCACCCCTGCTCGTCACCTCTCATTTCCGGCAACACCAGAGTGGAATGAAGTCCAGCCCCTCTCGAGAGGACAGGTTCCAGAGCCCTTGTTGTGCGTTGAGGTGAGTCTGACTATATCTAGCCGGAATTTCTCCACCTCACGCACCAGCTCAGGCTCCTTCCCCGCCAGAGAGGTGACATTCCACGTACCGACAACTAGCTTCTGTAGTTAAGGATCGGACCGCCAAGGCCTCTGCCTCCGGCTGCCACCCAGCTCTCTTTGCACCTGACCTCTTTGGCCCCTCCCACGAGTGGTGAGCTCATGGGTGGGGGGACCCACGTTACCTTTTCGGGCTGTGCCAGACCGGGCCCCATGAGTGCAAGCCCGGCCACCAGACGCTCGCCATCGTGCCCCGCCTCCGGGCCTGGCTCCAGAGGGGGGCCCCGGTGCCCCGCGTCCATGCGAGGGAAAACTAAGTCCATTGTTATTGTGCATCATTGGGGTCTACTGAGCCACTCTTTGTCTGGTCCCTCCCCTAGGACCTGTTTGTCATGGGTGACCCTACCAGGGGCATGATAGCCCCCGACAACTTAGCTCCTAGGATCATTGGGACACGCATACTCCTCCACCACGATGAGGTGGTGACTCAGGGCGGAGTTGTTGTTTATCTTTTTGTTTATATCCATAACCAATGTATACCTGATTCTTTTACAAAAAGCAAAGGGAATTTAGGAAACTTAACCTGCACCGTCCAGAATCCAGCTATTTCTTTCACTGCCAGACTGCTTGAACTTTTGGATAAAAGTTACTGAATCGATTTAAAGTTTCTGAATCGTTTTGGATCGTAAATGAACCAATATCGTCGGCAACCACGAATTGTGGTACGAATCGAATTGTTGTTAAAACGAATTGTTACACCCCTATTATATAGCATAGAACACAACATTCTGTGTGCCTTGAAATATCAGCCAAAGTCATCTAACATGACAGGTACTGGGGGTGGTTGTCTTTTGAAAAATGGCTGTGATGGAATGAGTTCATTCATTATTTTTTCAAGAAAATACAATAGAGTGAAGGAGCGATGTCAAACCAGGATGTAGCAGGAGAGGATGTTTGCAACCATGTAGTACACGCCATTTTTCCTTTGCTTCACGACATGCCTTACCAACAATCAATTAATTGTGCATTATGCCCATATTCACAAAACATGTATATATGATCAGAATTGTAGTAATTTTTGGTCATTAGTTATAGTGCTGTGTCATTTTCTCTTAACACTCTTTCACAATACAGTCCCCTGAATCGTGGCATTGTCACTTTACAATTTATGCAAGCCATTGGGGAAGAAAAATAAGCATTGATGGAAAAACCTGATCCATTCATTATGTTCTGGTCATCAGCCGACTTCATTTCAAACACATTACTAAATCTAAACTTGACCAAATGAAACAAGCTAGGTCAATCCAGACTCATCAGACCACATGACCGTTTTGCATCGCTCTGTGGTCCAATCTTCAATCTGTAATCTTTTTGGTCTTTAGCAAATTGAAGACTTTTTCCCTCTTAAGTCTGTTAAGACCCACTCCTTGTTTTCACAGTATGGAAGGGAATGCACTTAATTTTGCATCAAAGCTGTGATATTACTCATGTTTTCACCAATACATTTCAAAAAAGATGCGGCTTCACTACTACCCTTCCATGTCATTAAACAAATGTTTATGAATCCTGCATCGGCAGCACAGCACACGTTCAATTTCAAAGCATCTCCCAGCTTGGCGGAAGCTTTGACGTGGGATTTCCATCTTTGCAGAGGTGACTAGTCATATAAAATCTCCCAATAGCACAATATCATGCTAAAGTAACTCACCATGACAATGCCAACACTTGGGTCATTTTAAGCAGGTACTCCCAACAAGCCTGCCTGAAATATCAGCACTACATTTCACAGCACATTTCAGCTTTCATTAGAAACCCCAAATATGATAAATAAATGCACTATTAATCCCATTTAATGTAGTATTCAATAAAAGTACAAATGTAGAGCAGCTGTAGAGCCCACAACAGCCATATAGTAGTATATGCATGCACCAAGTACAAGACAGTCTTCTGAAAAGGCTTCAAACACTTTCATTGTGTAACCGGAGCTGTTTGCGGAGTGTTTACAGGAAGATTATTGACCAGTGCTGGTGTGGCCTGCATAACCCCCACTGACCAAACCTGAGTGCTAACCAGAGTGTCAGTTTTGCATCAAGCGCAGTCCAAACTATAGACACAAAGTCTGATCAATTCTTAAGGAAGGAAGTAGACATTAGCTGGTTAACAGAACCCGACTTAAAGATCAGAGAAGAGCTTTTCCCCTCACGGGTACATAATGACGCTCCGGGCGACAGGGCCGACAAACTTCACATTGAAATTACAGCATGCACTAAAAGACAACAAAAGTGATGCTAAATATACTGTATGTTAAACTTTGCCGCCACAGCTGGTGTGGTTCGCTTTCATGTGTAAATAGCATGCCACAAGCTGCAGCCAAAACTACAAATTGTTTTAAAATAGTCAAACATTACACATCATGAATTTCCATCTACTTTTAAGTGACATCAGCGTGTTTGACATCACCGTGTTCACTGAGCACCATGGCATTGGGTGTGCTGCAGTTCATCATCATAACCACCACCTTCCCAACAAACACAGTCAGGGAAGTTAAAGGAATACTGTGTCAGGGGACCATTGCAGCTAATCACAGAAGAAACAGAAACAAGGTACGGTAGAACTGGACTGGTGTGAGATGGCCCTCCACTGCGCTCCAGTGACCGACTCACAGCTGCTGGCATTAGAAGGAACGAAGATCATGCTTACTAGGATGTCAGCACCAAACATGGCCTCGCCTGTGACCTCACCGCTTACACTGCTGTGACACACCAAGTGCCACTCTCTGACAACTGCTTGTGTCATTGGGTGATTGTATCCATACAAAACAAGCAAACGTAAAATTAAAGTCAGGTGAACACAAACAAGGTGCTGTGGCTGATAATAAAACGAAAAAGGCAATAATAGCAATCAAATAAAAGGTTAAACACCACAATGCTTTGTCGCATGTAAAAAACACCAAACAAAATCAGATGTTGCCAATTGTAAACAAAGAGTGACGAGGCATCAAGTTAACAGCTTCACCTTGCAATCACTTAACAAAGCAGAGCAGATCGCGTGTTTGCCGCTCAGCCAAGTGAGCATGTGCTGTTTTTCTTCCTCCTTAAATGACTCTAATGGATACCTGCACATGAAGAACGTGAGCGGCCAGGACGCGGATGCGCATTCATCCTCAGACAAACAAAGTGCAACTTGACACCAGAGGAAGACTAACATGTACCGTAAAGTAGCAGCTGAGATTTCTTTATAAATGAGTTAGCCAGCGGCAACGGACCGCAAAGGGCGGTTTAACTTTTCATGGGTGTATGTCATTGACACAGAATGCAAGTTTTTTAATTCTCTGTGCAACATGTTGGCTGACAAACACATCATTTCTTGTCATCAGTCTCATTTTCTTGGAAAAAAAAACGTAATTATAGTTGACAACGTTAAAACAAATGCAATGAGAAGGCAAAACCGGTTACCACAAGTGACACTTCCTATACACCTTTATATTCATTTCTTAATTGGTCCTAGCTCAATCATTTCACTAAATTCTGTGAAATTCAGTCAAGTAACACACACAGATATGCGCCCAAAGTCATCATAATTAGCTATCTTTAACCATAAAAGTCAATGTATTGCAATAATGCATATATATACTATATATGCATTTTTCCTAATATTCTTTCCTTATACATTTGCAGACAACAAAGCAAATACAGCTATGTATTCATGTCTACATATTTATACATTCACATGCTAGAATTACATGCTACCATGGACTTACTTCTCAGAATACAATCAATCCCCAATCAATGAACAAAACTGTAGTCCGATAGATGAGGGAAAAAATGCCCTTGAATCATTTCATGTAACCGATTTGTGAAGGACATTGCTTGACATCTTGTTTTGTACACACCAACTAACCTGTGTTTTCACCTCGCGTTTGACCTGTGAAGAGGATTCGCACTTCCGTCAGGCACCCCGGTTTCCCAAAGACAAAACCAAGGAACTGCGGAAGAAAGGGGGAAAAAGTCACTTACACCATTGTTATTTCAGGCATGTGACATCTATGGTATTATGATATAGGTAACTCGTATCTCAACCTTGGTAGGCCATGCTCCCCCAGTGAGAAGGACACTGAGAAGAGAGGAACTCCACTGTCCTCTGGAGACAGCGGCCCTCGGCAGATGCCGGCCTGGCCAAGACCACAATCCCCTTCTACTCCGCATCTTTCGCATCCCCCTCAAATGCTCCTCCTCTCTGCTTTCATCTCAAGTCATTAGCAAGCGTAATGAAAGAAAGATAAATGAATAATTCAGTGGTGTATAAGATAAGATCTACTTTTCCGTCTTTTTTGGTCGAATGTGATGTTTTCACTTATGTGAGATTTTAACCTACTGGCCTGTTAAAGTTCTTAAATGGGACGTCGTGTCTGCTGCAGCATTTCAGTCTCATCAGCCCTGATTTGTTTAGGCGGCAAGCTAGCGCCTTAACTCCTCACTTCCAATAGGTGTCTGGTGGAAGCGGTGCTTGATCCTTGGAGATCATGTCAAACTGAAATGGGATTAGAGGTGTGCAGCATCTGCCCTCCCAGTCTGGGTCTTTATAGTGCACGAGCAGATGATATGGACTGACTTCTTGCTACAGCTGGTGTACTGGACAAAAAGAAGACCCTGATCTATGATCCGTGTCAGGGAGACTCCATCACAAAAGGCCAACCCCCACTCCTAAACTGAAAGTGAGACCTCATAGACTGCACCACTGATTATGGATCAGGATGAAATATTGAGGGAGGTTTGGCGAGACTAGGTGAGCAGAGTTTCATTGAATGAAGGCAAGCCCGGAGGAAAAAAAAACATTCAAGGGGGAAGAAATGCACAAAAGCTTCTTAAATCATGTCAGTCGCACTCTTGGGGATTTGGTGCCGACCGGCCAGGGTGTTAAGAAATGTCAAATGCCATCCTTTCCATCTGCCAATGTGGAGCAATGAACACTTCTTCTTAGGCAAAGTGTGTAGGTGACACACGTAAACAATGCGACCCAAATATTAAGCACCCCCCCGATGACGGAATCGAACCGAATCAGGGAAACCTTTCATTGAAGACAATGTAGGCCAAAGTCAGGCGCTCGACGTCACCACAATTGTCTGTGAAGTTTGTGATAAACATCAAAGAGCTGTAGAAATGTGGGGGAGACAGAATCAGGCTGCCGGGGGTCCCTCGGCAGTGCTTCCTGTCTGATGCTTGGCTACAGGAACCAAGACGAATCGTACACAAGCAATATTTTGGGTGATGAAGGGGGCGGGGGGAACGGAGTTGGGGGAAGGGAGCTCTCTTTCCCAAAAGGGCCTGGAAGGTTGGATGTTGGCCATGTACAACTGGGAATCACACAAGGAAGCTTAGATCTCTGCCAGCCTACCTCCGTAGACACAGGGGGACGCGCATCATCGACACCACCATGTATCACCATCTCTGGTGATACAATTTGTTTTTGTTTACACACACACACACGCACTCTTCAAAGCAACGCCTCTGCCGCTTGTCAGATTTACAAAGCTTTGTTCACTCCAACCATAATATTACTAGTTCAAGCCAAAACAGGACATGTGGTTGCTGCTATAGCTCCAAGTGCTACATGCATGCAGCCATTAAAGCATGTCACAGCTCTATTCAGCTGTTTCAAGGAGGGCTTTATTTTATTTGAAATGAAGACAGTTGTAAACGTGGTCATGCAGCTCCAAATGAGCATCTCACCTTGGTGCCGGTGTGTTCTCTGTCATCTAGTCAGCAGAGGTCTCCTCCCAACAGCATGGTTTTAAGGCACCAAAAGAGAGAGAGACAACAGCAGAGTGGCCACAGCCTTACATTTCTGTGATGAAATGATTTTTTCCCTTCCCTCCCCTCCCCCTCAAGAGCTGCGGTGAGGAAGCCGCTTTCCTCTACGCCGCGGCTAGGACAGGCCCGTCCTTGGGCACGAGCGCCGTGCATGCATCTGCAGAGGCTGCCATGTCTCCCATTGTTCCAGGACAAGTGAGGGAGGCTTCCTCGACAGTAGACCCTGCCTACTACAACAGCTGTGGACCAGCCCCCACCTCTTTCCTCAGCCCTGCAACTCCTGCCTCTGCCACTAAATATTAACCCTGCAGCTGCTGGTTCAGGCCATAAAGAGCAGAGCAGAAGGGGGCTGTATCAGTGACTGAGTCTCCTCCATGTGGAGCACAAAGGAATATACAGAGGAAAGGAGCGAAAGGATATCAAATGAGCAGTCTAGCACAAAAGGAGGGGAAAATAGCTCTGCGCTAAAAGGATTGTTTCTCTTGATTACTTTTGTGATCGGTGTTGATTAGTGAAGAGGACATGCTCAAAGAAAGTCAACGACAAAAAAAGAGGTTGCTAACTGACCTGCTCCTTGGTCTAAATAAAGAATTGCACACGGCAATGGACATTAGACTAAACAAGAACTACCAAACGTCCATCAGTGATGATGTTTCCATCTAACATAAGCAAAAGGTTCATGTAAAAAGAATACGGAAAGTCTGCAGATGTTTCCAAATAGGTTGCTAACTATTCTAAAGACTCATTACTGTTGTATTTTGGTTGCCTCTTTAGCTATTGGGGATCTCCTCATTAATGACACCACATCACATAACAGGCTGAAAGAAAGGCAGGAAGACTGCACACCATCACAACAGGAAGAAAGCACTGTCTTCACCAGGAAAATGTGTGTCAATCAGAGATCAAACATGCCCATATAGTGTGGACAACACCGCGATATGAAAGTACTTTAGCTCAATTGGCCCTAATTAAGCAGACATGCGTCGTGGCCTGCATCGACATTACACCAAACCAGACTTCGTATAGTCTAAATCAGACACCCTCAGGCACGTCACATGGTCATGTCACTTGTTTCAAGCCATTGTCATTCACACTGGACTAAAACAGTCAACCCAGTCTGGCCAGTACAGAAGCGTCCCAGATTCAATGAGTGGGTTTCAACAATGTCTACACTGATTTAGGCCATGTGGCAAGGTCAAAATATTCAAAGCCTAAAAAGACGAGTGACCGGACAAGTATGCCTGGGCCAAACAAGACTAACAACAATTACCAGATGTTATTACCTTAAAATACCTCAAAGACCTATCCTCTAAAAAGCAAAATAGTATCTCACAAAAATGAGTACACGCCTTCCATTTAAGCCACAATTTTATTATAAAGATAAGTACTGTGGGATAATACTAAATAAATTAAACTTTAGAGTAGTCACTGTACAGCTTGTATGTAATATATAGTAGTGTTAAAAATAATAGTGCAATGTAACTAACCATAATAATTACTGGTATTGCATAACTTGTGGGGCGACATTAAAAATGCTGTTTCTGAAGCAAAACCAAGAAATGTTAATGAATTGTGCAATTTTGCTAAAGAATCTTGGAGTGGAAAAACAGCTGAAAGGTGCCAAGTTGGTTGACTCCATGCTACACAGATGTGAAGCTTACAAAACGGTGGTCATACAACTAAAATATTAGTGTAGTGATTCACAGGATTGCCAAATCCTAGAAACAAAAACGTTTGTACAAATAGTTTTGTGGTTGTAAATGCAACGGCAGACACTGCTATTTTTTTTAACACACCCCTTTCAAATAATTGCCCAATTGCACAGCCGTAAGAGTGAGTGTGCATATAATCAATGCTGGGTCTTGTTTGTTTTCTGAGAATCTACTGCACCTATTAGTAAATTGTTTGCCATGTAGCAATAAAAAATATACTAATAAAAGTGATTTATCTGGCTAGTCACATAGCATTCCTTTAATTTTGAAGGCTACTGTATCTACATTTACTGAAAATTAGGTTAACACCCAACCATTATAAAGCTAGCAAACAAATAAAACAAAATTAAAACGTTTGCTAAAATGTAAGGAGTGGCCCTCACTCGTGTGAGGGAAGGATGCAACGCAAGATGGACAGACGGAGTGGAGCGGTGTCTGCAGTGATGCAGACTCTGCATTATGCCATTGTGGTGAAGATGAAGCTGAGTTGAAAAGGTAAAGCTCTCAATTTACTGGTCAATCTACACGTCCACCCTCATCTATGGTCATGAGCTTTAGGTAGTGACCAAAAGGACAAGATTGCTGATACAAGCGAGCGAAATTAGTTTTCTCCGCAGGGTGGCTGGGGTCTCACTTAAGAGATAAAGTGAGAGGCATCTGGGAGAGACTCGAAGGAGCACCGCTGCTTCTCTGCATTGAGAGCAGCCTGATGAGGTGGCTCGGACATCTGGTAAGGATACCACCAGTACGCCTTCCTGGGGAGGTATTTAGGGCACATACGCCAAAAAGGACCGGTGTCAGAGTTTGGTTCGCATTGCCGGCAATAAGTCGGACCCGTTTCCAGTGAGGGTTGGACTCCGCCAGGGCTGCTCTTTGTCACAGATTCTGTTCATTACTTTCATGGACAGAATTTCTAGGCGCAGCCAGGGCGTTGAGGGGTTTCAGTTTAGTGGCCGCAAGATTTGATCTCTGCTTTTTGCAGATGACGTGGTCCTGTTGGCTTCATCGAGCAGTGACCTTCAACTCTCACTGGATCGGATGCAGCTGAGTGTGAAGCGGCTGGAATGAGAATCAGCACCTCCAAGTCAGAGTCCAAGGTTCTTGCCCGGGAAAGGGTGGAGTGCCATCTCCGGGTCGGGGATGAGGTCCTGCCTCAAGTGGAGGAGTTTAAGTACGATCTACGTTCCTACCCTCACCTATGGTCATGAGCTTTGGGTAGTGACCGAAAGGACAAGATCGCGGGTACAAGCAGCCGAAATGAGTTTTCTCCGCAGGGTGGCTGGGCTCTCCCTTAGCGAGAAGCACTGTCATCCGGGAGAGACTCGGAGTAGAACCGCTGCTCCTCCGCATTGAGAGGAGTCAGATGAGATGGCTCGGGCAGCTGGTTAGGATGCCCCTCGAACGCCTTCCTGGGGAGGGGTTCAGGGCACGTACAACCGGTAGGAGGCCTCGGGGAAGACCCAGGACACGTTGGAGAGACTATGTCTCTCAGCTGGCCTGGGAACGCCTTGGCATCCGCTGGGAAGAGCTAGACGAAGTGGCCGGGGAGAGGGACCTCTGGGCTTCCCAGGTTGCTGCCCCCGCGACCCGACCTCGGATAAGCGGAAGAAAATGGATGGATGGACGCCAAAAAGGGAGGCTCGAGGAAGACCCAGGACACGTATGGGAGACTATGTCTCTCAACTGGCCTGAAAACACCTTGGAACAAAGTAGCTAGGGAGAGGGAAGTCTGGGCTTCCCTGCTTAGGCGGCTGCTCCCGCGACCTGACCTCAGATAAGCGGTATGACTCATCCTGGCTATGTGGTTACCAGTGTGAACAGACACATCAAGTATGATGTCACTTTCTCCAAATACTTGGATGGATCTAGGGCTGCATTTTGGACATAAACCAAGTTCTTTGTCAGGGTTGACTGTGTGATGTGATGTCACCTCTGTGAGCAACCACACCTCTTGTTGACCTTTTAGCTTGTTAGTGTACTTAATAACCAGGTAACAATGGTAGTTAAAATAGGAAAGAAGAGTGTTACTGCACCTGTCACTAATCGATGGGATACAATCTCTGAATGAGTTGTATATAAACAGCAAATGTTCTACAACCCAACCTAAACATTCCGCATCACCACAGCTCAAGAATTTTTATGGAGGTGCACATCAGGGTATACGCGGAGACAACAAAATGTATAACTGAGAGCAGCAAAGCATACAAGTGTAAAAAAGTGTGCCGTGTACAAAAAACGCATACATGTTGGCAGGTCTGAATTTTACATTCTAATTCAGGGGTTGCCAACTTTTACCATCAGAAGAATCATTTTACCTCTTCTTCCAGTAAAGATAAATAGTCTGGCATGGCAAAACATTACACAGATTCTAAACCTTTAAGTTTTAGTCTTTTAAAAAATGTTACCTTTTCCAACAACAGAATTTAACTAACGGAAGTGCAGGGTTCATGTGTAGGCTTACTTTTTTACATTATTTGAACACTGAACTATGTAGGCCTTTTAGAGTTCTCTCTGTATTTGTGTAAAACTACTAAAACTTTAACATTAAAAAAGCCAATTAAAGTTCACATACAGCATCTGTATATCAGTGCTGTCTGCTCAATAGCCTTGCAAACACTTGAATCATCACAGGCAGTTCAATACGCTTGCAGTGAATTAATGTAATCAATCAATCCATTTATTTTCAGAATAATTACCGGTTTACTTTTTCATTTGAAGAATAGATGCGGTCTTGATTTTCTGAACAATTCTTCCATGTACTCTCCGTCAGTGAACGGCTTCCCCTTTCTTACAAGCTCCAGTGCAGCGACTATAGTACGTGAGGTTGACGTTCTGCCACTTCTTGAAAGTGTGTTTGCTTTGCTCAAACCTTCGTAGCAGTTCTGAAATCGCTCCCTTACAACCATTTGCAGTTTGGTTCTTTTCAGAAAAAGTTTAAAACTTTAATTTTTTTTGTTTCCTAATTTCTTGCTACATATCAAGGACGCAGGTAGGCCAATTCCATTGTCCATTCAAAATGAAACTATTTTCTTCTGAGATGTTTCTATTTAGGGACATAGCGATGGTTATAGGTAGCTTACTATGGGGGTAGCATACACTTTTTTGTGTCTCACTGCACACAGTGAGACACAAATGAGACATCCATTCAGCAGTCAGAAAGTGATCTGGATGCATTCAGACTTGCGATGTGTCGGATATTTTAAACTCTTTTAAAAAATGCTAATTTATTCCACTTTGTTGTTTAAAAAAATGAGTGTGCTCGGCAAAGGGTTCTGCAACAAGGAGGTTGAAGAGCCGCATGCAGCTCCGAACCCACCAGTTGCTGACTCCTGTTCTAGATAGTGAGATAGAGTGCTATAGGTATTTATCAGAATATCAAAAACAGTACATGGAAAAGCACATTAGGATCAGCTATCAGTGTAATGTAGTGCGGCTCTACAACACTGTAAACTACAACCACAGGAATAAACCTATTGTTAAATAAATGCCTTTCCGACAGGTTCTATCAAAACTAAGCATTATTTTTCTAAAGACACAGTTTTCTATGAAGCATTTTAACACTACAGGTTATGGCTCTCATAGTTATTATGCTGAAGATTACAGCAATTATAAAATAGGATGTATGCAATTTTGGTCATATAGTACCGCTTATGGCTGCACGGTGGTCGAGTGGTTAGCATGTTGGCCACACAGTCAGGAGATCTGGAAGACCCGGGTTCAAATCTCCATTGGGCATCTCTGTGTGGAGTTTGCATGTTCTCCCCGTGCATGGGTTTTCTCCAGTTTCCTCCCACATTCCAAAAACATGCATGTTAGGTTAGTTGGCTACTCTAAATTGTTCATCGGTGTGAATGTTTATTTGTCTATATGTGCCCTGTGATTGACTGGCGACCAGTACAGGGTGTCCCCCGCCTCTCGCCCAAAGCCAGCTGGAATAGGCTCCTGCATACCCGCGACCCTAATGACTTGAAAGAAGTGAATGAGGGATTGTTAAGACACTAATGCATAGTGACATGCTTAAGGGATGAATGGGACAGCGAGGGACTCCCTTCCCTTCTAAGAGGGTCTGCGGCTGAACAGGCCCGGCATGACCTGAATGAGAGACAGTCACATGGTTCCCCGGAGCGAACGCAAGCCAGAGAGGATGAATGTGGAGATAAAAAGGTCTATTGTCACACACTCTGCCATCCCCTTTTTGCTGGACGAGGATGCACGCTGACTGCTTGACAAACTCAATGTTATGTTGATGTCACTGAGAGCCACACATGAGGAAGTCAGCGGGCAGCAGAATAAAGCGCATCAACGGAAGAAAAGGGTCTGTGGACAACTTCTCCCAGAGGAAGTGACACATGAGAGAAGTCATGCAGAACACAACAACACACTCTAAAATCTTTAAATGTGCCTGTCATATTACATTTAACCACAACAAGACCAAAATAATAAAGAAAGGTTGCAAAAATTGCAGCTTCTCATATTTTGAACAATGTTCGGTGCGTACCTTGGTTTTAAGGTCACGGTTTGGTTACAAAATGCATAACATTAAACTGCCTGGCTTTTGAAATAGTAATGTAGTGTTTGAACAGTGAGAATTATTATTTTATTTCTTTGTTTCATCTATCCAGCATATCTATGTCTTTTGTATTTGTTTTGATCTTGCAGCCTTTATGTGATTTCAGCATTTTTAATTAGCAAAATTTTCCTTTTGCATCTGTTTTATGGTGTTTCTGTGTTTGGAGGGTTTGGGTGTTGCTACACACTCTACTAACGCAAGCCATGAATCCTAGGCTAGGCTGCACTGTATTTGTGGTACAAGGCACACTGTCACTGTTGCAAAGTCTTCAGTAAGAAAAGTAGCTATTGGCTGTGGCTAGATGACGTCATTGGCTAGTTTGCATATTATCTGCATGTGCTGTTGCATAACATCATAGGACAGCCAAAAAAGTCGCCCATCACTTCATAAAAATAAAATTATTTTAATTTTTTTAGCTTGGCCAGCACCTCTCAACGTCTAGACAGTGTAATAATTATATCTAGCCTCCACCACATGTTCTGACACACTGCCGGTAAGTGAACAAGTCCCAATGTGGCTTAAGGGTAATAAGTAGTAGTTTAATCAAGATTAAGAAACATTTAAGTTTTAGATCCTGCTCTGTAAAACAGGGCGAGAGCCACCCCGGCAGCATCACGCCTCCTGCATGCATGATTCATGGATGCGTGACGCTCCACTATGCTCTCAGTGTGTTGCAGAAACTGACAATGTGCTGACTGCTTATTACTGTTTTCAGGCGGGCCGGGCATCTCATCAGCACCCTCCACTGCTATATGTGTATAACACAAAGTACAATAAATGCTTTCACATTTAAGTTCCAAATTGAAGAAAACTCTCCAACGACGCCAGAAAAAGTGGGAAGATTTGTCGCTAGTTGCTTTTGAGAAAATATGTCGCAAAGAGGATTTGGAATGTTACCAGATTTAGCAACAAAGTCACCATGCTGGCAACACTACAACATGTAGTAGGTGGTAAATTGTTACACCTCTGTAAAAAAACTAAGGTTCCATTCAGAAAAATCCAATTATATATCAACAGTTACACCCCTATAGCTGATGCAACAATTAACATCATTTGGGGGGGACAAAAGAATCAATATATGCAGACCCACACTGCACAGATAGAGAAAAGCAACAGTACATCAGCAGATGGTTCATTTGAATAGTTTCTGGGCACATAATGTGAGACATCATCCTTGAATTAAAGCTGTAAATCAGACTTGCCTGGTACAAACGCTCATTGAGGGGTTGGACACTTTAATGGGGTGTAATGTGCACAGCTCAATGCGAGGATGGAGAGTAGCCACCCCCATCCGTCCCCAGAGCCATGTGCAAGGTCTACAGCTGTGATAATAAAGCTCCAGAGGTGCCATTTGTGTTATTTGCATATATCATCAGGCTGGAAGCTTGTAAGCCATCACTAGAGGCAAGTGTACAGAATAAACACAAATAAATACTTTTGTTGGGAGTTTACACAAACATTGTCAAGCTCTATCACACATCTTTTTGCTACTGACTCTTGTCCATGGAAAAAAGCAGATACTATCTTGCTATTTGCATTAGCTTGTTAGCTAGGGCTCCAAGCAGGCCAAAGAATTCCCATTAGGGTGACATGAAGAGGATGAAAACGTATAGTTGGTCGGATTTGTTGATTATTAGCATGTCACTGTAACCTTTGGGGATATACAATTTGAAATGCCGAGACATACACGCGTGCTGATGTTAGCTTACCCTGTTGCTGTGCCACATGTGCTTGTTAACATCTGGCTCCGTCTGCTGTGTTTATTGTTTTGGCGGTGCTGACGTTGAAAACAAGGTGAGAAGGATAGAATAGGATAGGATTTCATTTTTTCTTCATTACTTATGCTCAAGTAAAGGGAAACGAAAAGTTATAATAGAGCCAAAACACATGATTTAGTGCTTCTCATATACTGTATATAACTTCAACCAAAATGTCTTTCCAAACCACAGCACTATGGCATCCCAGGAGTGCCAAAACAAGAAAAATACTTATGAAGAGAAGCAAAAATACACAAATATAATATACACATTCTTTCTCTTTCTCCATTTTGACTTTGCTTTTTCCATTTTGTCTCTGTGTTTCCCGTTTTGTCTTTCCCATTTGCTTTTTCTCATTAAATTTACCGCATGTCAAGATGGCGATAAAAGGCAAACGAAGGACCCGCCCACAGCGAAGGCTGTGATGATGGGCTTCTGCCAGGGTGACTAGTCCATACCTGATCACACAATTCATGCTTGCTTGCTTCTTTAAACGTAGCTCTTGATGTGCTCAGTCTCTCAGTGGACAGGACAGTGATAGTAATCTGCCACTGAAACTGCTCTTGGCTGCACGGTGGATAAGTGGTTAGCACATTGGCCACACAGTCAGGAGATCTGGAAGACCTGGGTTCAAATCTCCGTTCGGCATCCCCGTGTGTGCGTGGGTTTTCTCCGGGTACTCCGGTTTCCTCCCACATTCCAAAAACATGCATGTTAGGTTAATTGGCGACTCTAAATTGTCCATCGGTATGAATGTGAGTGTGAATGTTTGTCAATATGTGTCCAGGGTGTACCCCGCATCTCGCCCAAAGTCTGCTGGGTAGGCACCAGCATCCCTGCGACCCTAATGAGGATAAGCGGTATAGAAAATGGATGGATGGATGAAACTGCTCTTCGGTTGGGAGATGATGCCATGCGTTGAATGATGCTGGTTGTCCATGTTGGAAAGGAGTTTCCTCAGTGTCCTTGGCGCTGTTACAGATGTAACAGATGTAGGCATTAACGCCTAATGCACTTGGCATCTATTATGTAACTCGGCTCTTTCTTGGCAAACAGAACACTTTAAATGATAACAGTACTGCGCAAATTGTCACTCTACACTTCACATGTCAGAGGGCCACACCAGCAGATGCCACCTCAAGTTAGTTTAGCTGTGTTTATGATAATTGCTCCACATGCTTTACACAGTGTCTTGTTAGCGTCAACATGAAATGTGTCCACATGTCTACTTTTCTCTTTCTCGCAGGCATAGACATATTGTCGCATGTCACAATAGTGCAGTATATGGTATGGTTTTCAGAGTCAAAAGAGCAGACTTCTGATTGGATCTCCTCCGTACCTTACCCACTCCTCCATCTTCTACACAGCGTTGGAAATATTCCTAACTTGTCCCACCCGTCTACAAAATAAAATTAGATGTAATCGAATTTCATTTGAGGGCCACACGGTGCATGAGTGGGTAAGGATGCTGGCCTCACAGTGAGGAGGTTCAGGGTTCGAATCTCCATTGGGCATCTCTGTGTGGAGTTTGCATGTTGGCCCCGTGCGTGGGTTTTCTCCGGGTAGTCCGGTTTCCTCCCACATTCCAAACACATGCATGTTAGATTAATTGGCGACTCCAAATTGTCCATTAGAGTATGAATGTTTGTTTGTCTGCCCTGCGATTGACTGGCGACCAGTCCAGGATATACCCTGCCTACCGCCCAACGTCAGCTGGGATAGGCTCCAGCATACCCGTGACCTTAATGAGGATAAGCGGCAAAGAAAATGGATGGATGGAATTTCGTTTGTGTCAACATTTTCTTCTCGTAGTTTTTGTCAACATGCATTTGTTTGGATTGGTCTTCTTGGTTTTTGCCATGGTATAAACATTAGCGGTGTTTATCTTGTGTGGGAGGGAGAGAATCACTGACTAAAAGACATGGCTTGGATCATTATGATAACTTGACAGAAATTCACGAGGAAGATGCAAGAGGCTACAGAAATTATTTGATAAATCCCTCCGACTTGCTCTAAAAGGTGGTGGAAAAGTTACCCTTTCCATATGAATGAGAATATGCACTGCCCACATTGTTAACGCAGTAAGGTCCATTACTGCTTGAGCCTTGGGAAAGCAAGATGGTAAGATTTTGGCTTATACGGTTTCCAGGTAGGCAACTCACACAGTCACTGTTACGGCGTTTGGTTGAAAGCCACTGCACTTCTTTCCTGCCTTCTCTTTGTGCTCACAAATTGCTCATTGACTATGTAAATCCGGCTGTGTGGACCCCTGGTCCGGATTGGTGGACTGCTTCTACGTCTGGAGGAGTCAGCTTGTTAACTTCCTTCCAGCACTGGGATTGGTGTGCCGCCTCTGCGCCCCTCCAATCAGCTGCATCCAGAAAGAGTTCCTCCTCCTATAAAGACTTCCTGGATTCGCTACTCGGGGCGGCTGGACATTTTCCCATTGTGCAGTTTGCCACATTCGTGTTTCAGACATGTATTTTGTGCCGTGCCTCTTGGCATATAGTTTGGTATTAGTGAGACACTTTGTGATTGTGAATTTCAGAGCTAAACACTCTGAAATGGGCTTTCTGTATGTTATGGTTGCTGTTATTGCCTACATGTGTTAGTTTACCCTCTTTAATTTACCTATTAAATGTAAACTTTACTCCCTTTAAACATCTTGGGTTTCAATGTTACTCCCCTTTCCCCTAGCCGGGACGTAACATAGTGGGAGCTCGTCCGGGAACTGAACCCGGGACCACTCGCACCCCAAGCGAGAATCATACTGCTAGAATCATACTGCTTTGAGGTGTACATTGGGTCCAGTTCTCTGCCTGTCACTGTTTTCACTGACCATAACCCAATCGTTTTCTTATCCCGTATGTACAACCATAAAATGTTGGAGAGCAAGCAGCATTGACAAGGTCTCTTTTTCAATGGTGGAATAGTGCAATTGATGTTTGTTAAATTTGCGTGAAAAATAACTAATGGAATGGTCCACACCATTTTCATCCTCCTGCATCAAGACCGCACCAGCTCCAAGAGCGCTGGCATCTACCTCCAGCTTGAAGGGCCGGGCAAGATCAGGAGCAGCCAACACAGGGGCATGACAAAGGAGATGCTTAATGGCATCAAATGCGTTTTGGCATTCTGGGGTCCAGCTAAATGCAACCTTTGGGCTTAACAAGGTAGCAAGGGGCCAAACTATGCTAGAAAAGTTTCGGCAGAAGCCCCTGTAATAACCCGCCATGCCGAGAAATCGGCGTAACTCACGGCGGGTGGATGGAGCAGGGAACTGCGCTATTGCAGCAACTTTGGCTTCAATGGGACGCACTTGGCCCTGGCCTACTTCACGTCCCAGGTATGTAACAGTCACACAAGCAAACACATACATCTCACAGTGACGATTATGTGACACAAGTGTTTTACAAGAACAGTTTGTGTGGCTCTGTTTGTGCTCGGGCTTTTTGTGTGTACCACTGCGGGGACAAAATGCGTGCAAGTGCAAACTAGACAATTGTTGACAAAAACAATGACAAAACGTATTCATGAATGAAATTAACACTGGTTAAAACTTGTAGTCTCCTACCTCCTTCCCAAAAATACACTTGGTATGGTTTGCGTTCACACTTAGGAAGACCAAATGATGCTCACAGTAGATGATATGCATGTCCCAAAACAATGCAACTACATTTTGAAATGTTTTCTAACTTTGCATGCATGACCTACGCATGATGCTTTTAACTGTTAACTTTAACTGTTGATTTGACAAATTTCTGCTTGTACATTAACACAGCCACAGCTGTTAAACCCTGTATTAAAAAAAAAAAAGCACCTGCCGAATGACGAGTGACTCTGGGTTGCAAGATTTGTAGTGTGCGTGAAGCACTTACTGTGCGGTTCCAGTCCAGCCTTGTGCTCTTGTTCCATGTAACCACCCTGTTCTTGGGAGACGGCTTTTCTATAAATGAGGAATATTGTCACGTTTTAACCTTGTGAGATCTCGTGACACCCCTAGTAATGAGCCACACAACCTCCAGGCTGAAATGAGGCCACTGGCAGTTAGACCGAGACCCATCTCTGAGGTGGTTTAAGTTCCCCTGTGCTGGACTGCGCTCATACCAGAGAAACCATACTGGAAGAGCCAATGATTCCGTTTTAACTGGAAAATGTGAATGCACCCAAAACAAGCAAACCAACAATACATAACTAACTTCACGTGAACAAAACCATGCTTGGCTTCTGCCGTGTACAAGACAATTTAGTGGTGTGAACATGGTGGCAAACCCCTATGACCACTGAGTGCTGGCCTGCAGAGTTAAGTACAACGGACATGACTTTGTGGTCTTGGCAACATTTGGCCCTAAACACAGGCAACATAGCTGTCAGCCTGCTCCACGGTGTTTGAAACATGCGGTGTGAGACCTTTAGGGAACCAAAGGATCAAGGAGGCGCACATGCAACGTAGCAATGCACAGATGCGCCACATATTGTCCACATGTAAGTAGCAAGATCTTGTAGTGTTATCTCAGCAGAGCCAAACATCCTATCCAACAGCCCACTTCATGTAGAAGAGCTATTTATGGTATAGAATCAAACAATATGGAAATGCCTGATCAAGGCACACTGATGTTTTGGATGGAGCCGATGGGGTTTGGAAGGAAGGAGGGAGCTTGTAAAGTGCTCACTAAGCACCTAGTGGGAGAGGCTTTAGGGATGGTGGGGGTGAATAAAGCTGCTCAGTAACAACCTATTTCCAGGCAAATGAAAATAAACTGCAGGGGTGCACAAAGGAAGACTGTTTGGAGAAAGCAGCGGAGCCTCATTATGGGCTGTATAGTTTTCCAAATTACCACATGAACTCATCGAGCAGGTCCAAGAAAATACGGCTCGGACCCTCACATCAATCCCTTCAGACTAGGATGGTCCTAAACGTGTTCACGTGAACACTGACTAACTGTTCCCTCATTGATCTAACTTCCCATTCATTGTGACCACGGATTTCTCAGTGGTTATTTCTCAGATAAATCTGTGCCACACTCCAACATGACATATGCTGTTCAAAATCACACCCTAAATTGTTCTATAACCATGTCCAAGGATTAGTCCAACCCTAAAAGTACTTTAATGGCGGCTGAATAATTTGACATGAGAATGGCCCATGTAGCCCACACATTCAACTGCAGCTTACAACTCAAACTACCCGTCTCTACAGTACAGTATTTTGCATGGCCATTTTTTTCAATTTTATCTGTCTTCTTCTTTGGATTAACTTTTATTTTTATTAGGGACCTGACTCACAAAGGTTTGTTACAAAAGCCAAACAATATTGTTGGTCATACTGTTTAATAAACAAAGTAAATTCATCAATACTTTGGTTGGATTATTTTAAATGCTTTGAAGAGCTATTTTAATGACTATATTCAATTTCACAAATTTATGTTTGTACCAAAGGTTTATTGTAAAAAAATAAATAAAGGCTCCAGCAAACCCCGCAATCCGAATGAGGGTAAGCGGCATAGAAAATAGACGGATGGATGAAAAAAAGAACAGGATCAGCAAGACTATAAAAAAATTGGACCGGATCGGATGGCAAAAAATGTGGATCAGGACATCCCCAGTTTTAGGCAAAACAAAATATTCACACATATCAGCTTTGCCATATTGATTTGATCCATCTAGTGCCTAACCAATTACTCATTTAATAAAAACAACAAGCTTAAGATTTAAAAAAATAATCGTTAGTTGCAGCCCTAGATTTGAGACCAGCGGCGATCAAACACTCGCTTTTGTATTTCCGCGTTTCATGACGTCATTAAGAGCACAGACATGATACCACCTCTGACAGGCCCCTAGCTAGATGGGCCCACTCTATGTTTACGTCCCTGCCCAACATCTTAGTAAAAAAGCAGGCTTCGCTACACATCACAAATAAAGCTTGGAGCACTGCCAACTATCAGTCAGTCAGCTACAGACATGGGAGCTGTAAGTTTGAATACAATAGAACCTCCACAGATGGTCCGACTCAAACCTAAACCTGTCACATGGCTTTCACCATGGACCAAAATCTCACCTTTTTGGACAGATTTCCTAAGAATATTTAACATTGTGATTGGAATGTCGACACTTTAAAATAGAATACATTAAATAAAATAAATAAATAAATAACCCAATACAGATAAAATTGATTCTCAAAGTGCACCATAAATACAATTCCTAATCAATCACAATATTTCTAATTTTGAATCAGTGTCACTTTCGTTACGGCTATTGACAAAGAAACAGAGAAACACTCCCCACGTTCACATGACTGCAGACATCAGCTCATTTGCATATACGGTTGGCCACTCTAAATTTTTCCATTAGAGTATGAATGTGAGTGTGAATGGTTGTTTGTCACATATGTAATATGTAAATGTTCCAGCTCATCAAACAAATTTCAATATTGGTCAATGACAACACAACTGAACACAAATGCAGTTCTTAAATTAAACTTTTAAACTTTTTTAGAAGGAAAAAAATCCAAACCTACATGTCCGTGTAAAAAAAGTGATTGCCCCCTAAAACTAACTACTAGTTGGGTCACCCTTAGCAGCAACATCTGCAATCAAGCATTTGTGATAACTTGCAATGAGTCACTTACACCGCTTTGCAGGATTGTTGAAATTCAGCCACATTGAAGCATGAACCACCTTTCCGGTCATGCCACGGCGTCTCAACAGAATTCAAGTCAACACTTTGAATAGGCCAATCTATGCTGCAGAACCCAAGTTGGTTTCAGCTGAGGTCACAAACAGATGGCAAGACATTCTCTTTCAGAATTTTTTGTTAGAATTAATGGTTCCATTTATCACAGCAAATCTTCCAAGTCCAGAAGCAGCAAAACAGCACCAGAAAAATCACACACTACCACCACCATATTTTACTGTTATGTTCTTTTTCTGAAATGCGGCATTACTTTTACGCCAGATGTAATGGGACACACACCTTTCCAAAATGTTTTGCCTCGTCAGACCACAAAGTATTTTCCCAAAGGTCTTGGGGATCATCAAAATGTTTTCTGGCAAAACTGAAACAAGCCTTAATGTTCTTTTTTTATTGAGAAGTGGTTTTCATCTTAGAACGCTGCCATGCAGGGTGTTTTTGTCTTTCTTATGGCGGAGGTATAAACACTGACCTTAATTGAGGCAAGTGAGTCCTCCTGTTCTTTGGCTGTTGTTGTGGGGTCTTCTGTGACCTCTTGGATGAGCCGTGGCTGCGCTCGTGGGGTAATTTTGGTTAGCCAGCCACTCCTGGGAAGTTTCACCACTGTTCCATGTTGTCTTCATTTGTGGATAACGACTCTCACTGTGGTTCACTATTCCCAAAGCTTTAGAAATGGAAGACTAATAGATCTTTTTATTTATATATTTATAAAAAGCCAGCTGGGATAGGCTCTAGCATACCCGCGACCCTAATAATGAATGAATGAATGAATATATATATATATATATATATATTTTTTTCCTTCCTTAATTATAAAAAGCTTCATTTAAAATCAAGAAGGAAGAAAACACTTTTTCACACCACTGTATACTTATTAATTATTAACTTAATAACTATGCCTGCTTGTGTGTGGCTTGAGGAGACAGCGTAAGCGTGTTCCAATTACTGTGCATTCCAACACACAACAATGGAAGATATTTTTTACTTCATGTAAAACCCGATGGCAAAACATGTATAAACAGCAGTCCATTTTTCAGTGTCAAAATAGCTTGGCGCTGTTTTTGAAGAAAGATTTGATTTTAAAGGAAAAAGCGCAACCGATTGTGGGAGTAAACTCGATTTGTTGTGGACAATCATATGATTAAGTTGATGAGATATTTTCACAGCGTAAGAGGGGTAAAAGTGGAAATGGGCAGCTGAGTGGAAAACTGCTGTGTGGAAGAATGTGCTCTTATAATAATACTCTTTCACGCATCACGGTGATGTCTTGCACCTTGTCTCACCTCCCGCTAGGAGCGCCTCTGTCATAGTGCGCCAACTCTGTGGGGTAACAGATGAATATTTTGAGATGGTAATGCAAGGCGGTACGAACTGCTTTAGTGTATCACCATGGTAACGCCAGAACCTGCATGCCTCAGAGCGAAGACTGATAAAGGCCTGATAAGGAGCCTATCTTCAAAGTATAAGACACAGGAGAGATAGTCGTCTACGAGGGGTTCTGACTAGTCTGGACCGGGCCCCCCCCCCGCTTCACAAATAATTGTTGTCCGGTGGCACCAAACTATGGCTGAATAAAAAGAAATACATCAAAGACAAAGTCACTGCAAGGCTTGCTTTGTAGATGGCAAACAGGAGCAATCACCAAACTGAGACAATATGACAAATGTCTCATTGCTTAAGTACCCGTGGAGGAGTTATGATGCTAAATTTAGGAAAATGAAGATTAATAAATGAGAGTCACTAAAAACTGTCGAAAAGCTAAGAAATACAGCATGTTATCCTTTTTTTAATTGCAATCTACCAGGGATGTCCGATAATATTGGTCAGAAAAATGAGATCAAGGTTTTTTTCTGACGATAATGGGTGTGCGTGAGACATCATCAAACTGCACTGGGATCCACAGAGCAATAAGCTCAGTTTGTCCATGGTCTAGAAGTTTTTAGTTTAAGTTGTGGTTTAGGTTTCACCTTCAGATTGTAAATATATAACTTGCAAAGACTGTAAAGTGCTACGTTTTTCTCTTTGCAGGTAATGCAACTCCATGTAAGAGGACTGACTACTAATGGCAAACGGGTCCAGCTGCACGTGCTTTCCAGTGACCATAAAGCAGCTGCACATGGTGCCGAACAGGAAACAGAGCACCAAAATAAGAACACAAAACAGGAAATGATGTAAAAACTAAAGACAACCAAAACTAATGTCTAACCTGTCATGTGCCATACAGTGGCGGTTATGCGAGGGAGAACTAAGTCCTTCAGTACTTCAAATCCACTATCATACCTCAGCAATAATCATTCAGAGTCACACGCAGTGTTTTGGTACTTTTTCTATAACATGTAATACGTATTGCAGTATTATCTAGTCTTATTTTTGCACAAACCATGAAACGCATCCAATAGTATAGCATAATATAGTATGTGCTCATTACACAGCATTGGTCTGAGGGTAGAGCTGCTGCCTACAGCATATCAGTATCAGTTGACATCGGTATCGGTAATGAAGTGCGATAAGAAATCCTCATTTTGACAAAAATGTGTCCTGAAAAAAAAGAGAACTGCCTTATATCCAAAAAAATATCATAGTTGGTGTGTTTTTTCTCATATCAAATCACTTTGTCCAAATACTTACTGTAACAAGTTTACAAAGGTTAAATAAACATCAGCTCGAACGTGGCTTCATGAAACCGAAAACAAACAAGGAAACTAAGGCAGTCAGCCGTGATCCTGATGAAGGGACTGGTCAAGTGAGGAAATGTAATTAGAAATGTGACTATTAAGAGCTGAAGAGAAGAAAACACATGACAACCCTCTAGCTTTGCAGCATTTCAAATCAATACGGTTTTTGTGCTATTGTACAAGAATAATGCCTTCAGGTTTGAAGATCAATTCATAACTACCACTGGTCAAGTGCTGTTCTATGTTGACCTTTGACCTCAACTACCTCGGTTATCTTGTGTCAGAGAGTGAAGCAAGCGGCTGTGAAGCAGACATTGTTACCAGACCACAATGAGTGTATTCAATGTCGGCTAACATGGCCGCCCATCGTGACACCTATGAACATGGAGAAGCAAAAAGCCAGCCGCTCCACGCCGTGTTTTCCCTCCTTCGTCAAAAGCCCAGCGCTCTATTTGGCGTCTGGAGAAGCCGCCAGAAACAAGATGTGGGACACAAAGGCGTGTAGCACATCTGGTAACAATTACAGGCAAACACAAGCAGCCCGTACTTCTTACTGCTCATTACACTCCAATAAAGTCTCTTTTTTCATGATGTCATGCAGCACTACTTGGATCTCCTATTGGATTGCAGGGGCTTGGCCTTCACGGACGATCAAAAACATAAATGTACATGCACATTTTCAGATAAAAAAGCTTTCAAGTTTTGGTCATAATGGTACAGAACACAAGAGTGGTGTTTGAGTGCCTGAAAAAAAAAAAGAAATAGGCTCCACAATCACCACAACCTAGTTCCCAAAGGGGGGTATGCGTACCCCCAGGAGTAAGCCAACTGTGAAAGGAGGTACAAGAGTAAAAATGAAAAACAATTAGCTCCTGACACTCATGTGAACAGAACAGAAAAGAGTCAGAACGTGAAGTTATGAATTGCTTTAATGAACAAATAAGTAAGTTTGATTATTATTTTGTGCCTAAAGAGTGTTTAATCTTAAAGATTTCATTTATATTGGTGTCCCAATCCTCGCACAGCACAGCTGTGAAACCTGTCACTGTGAGAGGGGATTCCCCTGAAAATGAGGCTTTATCGTTGGTTGTATGCATTTTTGTATTTTAGATACCGCTTTATCATGATTGTTAAACTTTCAGTTTGGTATTAAATGAATATGCAGACTTAAATTTGAGCGAAACTCAAATTTACCCCATTCAAACTAAAGGATACCAACATCGGACTGGAATAAAACATATGTAGGATGATTACTTATCTATTTATCAGTGCTCATGCGAAATTTATCATAATCTGACCATGCAAATGACATATTCTTGATCTGGAATTATTATCAAATCAATGATGTCCAATATTTCAAATTAATTTAGATTTTCAGGAGGAGGTACGTGGCTTCAGGTCAAATGTCTGAAGGGGTACACCACTGCAAAAAGCACAGCATCACTTTAGTGCCCATGTTGAGAACGAAAGTGTCTCTATGCTTGCATGTGTTTTTGTTCATCACAAACATTCCTTGGCATGTACACCAAGCACGGAGGGAGCACGGAAAACGTATATCGTTTCCCGCGGTCTTGTCAAAGTTAAATCAAACTATACAGTAGAAATATAGATGCATATTTTACGTATTTACTGCCTAAATTAACCATTTTCAAACTTAAAAATGGCTAAGTTAACTAAAAAGCAAGCATTCAAAAGACATTCAAAGACAGTGTCGACTGTGAACCCCCAATGTCATTTCCTGTCCGCCTGGCACTCAGCTCACCTGGGGAACACAGTTATAGCAACACACATAAACACAAGCATTATTTATGTCTTAAATGCCTTATTTACTTGTATTATGTCTACTATTTCGGGTATACAAGTGTAAAGGTATCTATAGGAGTGTTACTTCATGCCCAGAGAGCTCTAATAAAGTTAAAATAACATATTTTGAAGGTCGTAAAAAGGTTTTCTATGCTCCAACTACCAAAATATTCCATTTATAAACTAGAAAAGCACTTGGAGAGCGCAGATCTCTGCCCAGCGCCATACTTCCCCCCATATTGATATTTTGAAGAACCTGCTGGAAACCTGTCCTGTATTATTTTTTCTGGGTGTTAAAGAATCTTTTAAAACAATACCTGGATCTAAATGGTAATCCGGATCAACCCCAAGATGTTATCAGTTCTTCCATTTCCGGCAATTCCTGAAAGGTTTATCCAAATCCATTCAGAACTTTTCAAATTATTCTAAACACAAACAGACAAACAGATAACGCCAGCAAAAACACAACCTCTGCGCTTAGCAGCGGTAATAAAGAATCCTGGTATGTCTATCTTCCACTCTTAAATGCCTTTTTTTTCTTGCCATTTTTGCAGCAATTACTTTCTCCAGTTCAGTACTGTTCAAATTATTCCTTCCACCGACCAACTATATCCTCAGTCGAGGGCTGCCAGCCCCCGTCCGCACTGTAAACAGTGTGAACTGGGCCCTTCTCAATCCCACTGACAAACCTTCCGTAGAGGAAGCAGAGTCCCAACTCTCAATTTCCGTTTACGATATCAACCGATATGTGTAACATCATATACTGTATCTCCTGTCGTGGAAATAACACATATCTGTGTAGCTAATGGATACAGCGTCAGCAATTAGCTTCTCCACGTGGCTGTAAACAACATTGTACAACTCCGGTAAGCAAACATGAGAAATACTTGCGATCGGGCATGGTAAAGCGTGGTCTTGTGGAACTCCACTATTTTGGTCAGACCGCATCTTGTACGATAGACAAAAAGGTCTGCTTATCCAATGTGATAAATGCCATGATTTTCAGACTGATGGCTTTTGCCCTAAGAATTGGAAGTCTTTACTGCGCCGGGCATATATACACACAAAGCTTTGCAGTCATTGCAAATGGCAAGTTTAATATCCAAAAAAAGACACTTGGAAATAATTCCAAACCGAAGACATAACGTTAGTCAGGCACGGAGCGGGAAAGCTTGTTACTACAGCCACCAAAGATTGTTTACACACGGTCTACTGAGGTTATCATTTGCGCACTGGTAAATATTTCCAGTCATAGGCCTATATACAGCAGTTTTTTTAATTCGTTGTCATTATAGGGAAAAATCTTGTTACCGATACTTACAGGTATTATATTTGTATGCCAATATCAATAGAAATGTACTATTACTACAGTAATAGTAAACCGATACTATAGTACTATAGTATACCGATACTATAGTAATCCCTAGTAATAAGGAGCCAGAGGGATGTCCAAACAGTCCCAAAAAGTGCAAGTGCAAAACCCGCCCGCCATGCGGGAATCCCCTGCATTGGTACAGAAACAGGAGTGATCAACACGCGCATCAAAAGCAGCACCACAAAAAAAACCAGTATGTGGATCCTCGCAAGACCACCAAGGTCAAAAAACAACCCCACACAAGACCGTCTAAAACACCCACGAAGCTTGAGAAAGTCCGCTTTCCCTCAAACCTACTGTTGGTGAGCAACATCACTAAATCAAGACTTTTCTAACATTGCACACTACACAACAAGTAATAACTGTATGAGTGATTTATCCTGTGTATGTAGTGCATATATTGATATCGACCAATAGTCAAAGCTGAAATATCGGTATTGGGGGTGAAGGTGTGATTGTATGCGCCCAACTATAAAGGAAGAGTTTGGGGAAGGCCCCTTTTTCCTTTCCACGGTGCACAAAGCAGATGAGTTTGGTGTGGAAGAACTTGACCTCACAAATGGAGAACCATAACCATGGACGCTATGTTTTCTTTCATCTTCACTTCCTGTCAGTGTCTCCAAACTTATGTCCTTACAGAGTATGGTAAATGGAATAAAAGAGCAGCACTGGGGAAAGCGGCCAGAATCATGTCTTTTCAAAGCAAAATGCAGACTGCAAACACTGAAAGATTCATAGAGACTCACTTCAGAGAGGGTGAGTGAAACTTAAATATTTTACAGGCCTTCTATCTCTCGGAGTCTGCGAGCATCCAGTTTCTCCAGCCTTAATTTCTCTGACCTCAGACTTGGTCTTTGTTCAGAAGATGAGTACATTTGGCGCATCAGCCACAGGCACAGCTCACCAAGATTTACAAAGGCCGCTTGGGTAAGAGATGTTGTTTAGCGGGGTTCCCGATTTTGGCCAAGAAAGGGGTACGTGAAAAACAAACACCCGGAAAAGGCGATGGGGTCCTCACACTGGCTGAAAATGATTGAGGTGTGCTTGTAATTATGCTAAGATGTCGGACTCCCTCACTTCCGAATCAACAGGACTTCCATAACTTTTGGGCTCTATCCTGCTGTAGGGTTGGATCCGGGAGGATCATGCGAAGAAAGTAGGAGTTATTTTCAAGCCAAGTTTAACGCTTTTTCAATGACACACCTCTAACCTGCAGACGTTTCTGCTTCAGGTGCACCTCCTGTGCGATGACTGCAAATAAAGTCCGTCGGCTGTAACTTACTGTAGCTTCTTTGTTGGCGGTAAAACCAAACTAAGCTTCATTGCTATTCGGTCACGATTCCGCAGCTGCAGATGTTGCGTGGCACGACAAAAGATGACAATATTGACTTTGGTGGAACAAACTTTCAAACAGAGCCACACGCATCGTGTGATGCACTGCAGACAACACGTCAAAAGTGAGGGGGATAGCAGCACTTTCCTCCTCCACCCTGGGCCTTTCTGCTGCCCATGCACAATGAATCAGCTGCCACCACTTGACGCAGTCCGCCCAAAGAACCGGAGCCCGAGCCCACCAGCGTGCGCCTGGCTGGATAGCGTCTAGGCCCCCACAACAAACCGACTCGGCCGGCTGGCGGTGGTCGTTCCGCCCTATGCCTGCCAGGTCCGACTGGCGAAGCCTCCACCTGCCCTTTTACTCGTTCTGGCTCGGTGGCGAGAAGACACATTTTGTCGTTGAGATGGAACGCGATGTCTGGATTGCTGCTGTCCGCTCACCTCATTGTCGTGGAGATCCGCGACGCAGAAGTACCACCTGCACGACAAGACGCCGGTTTGGCGAAATCATGAATATGCTGCGCTCATTTCTCTGCGGTGTCCTGCTCGGAGTGCTGCAGCCTAAGCTCCCCCCGTGTTTAGGTTGAGGAAAAGTGATGTCATTGTTACTTCGACCCGCCCACATTTTTTCAGGGCTGTCCTTTTGCTGCCAAACACAACTTCAGCACATACTTGTGCATATCTTCAGGGCTTCATTTCTCTAACCTTCTACAATTATTGCAGTCCTCACTGTGAAGAGATCCAGCTGTTGGGATTTATGACATCACCTTTTGAGGCCAATAAGGCAGCAAACATTTTCTGTTAAGCTGGAGTTTCTTCTGGTTAAGACGGAATCTTGCTGCTGATCTGATTCTACCACAAATTCTATTGGACCAGCCCCGCTCAGCAAGAGGAAATGTAACCTATTAGAGATGTCTGAACAGAGTATGTGTACATTGTACAACACAGGAGTGCAGTTGTTTAATGCAAGCCGACAGGCCAAACCATATGAAGAGAGCCCGTTCACAAAGCATAGATCAGTCATTTAAAACGTCAACTCTCACTTTTTAGAAGAACAAACATGACAAGATCATCAAAAGGCTCAACTCTTGTCTTTCTGCAAATGGAAATTCTGTGTTGTGCCCAAGTCAAATATGTTTATCTAGGTGCCTCCGCAGCACTGGCGTCTTCTTCCCATCCTACGACCTGTGTCACCCCCTGGGGAAATTACAACAGCGTCATTAAAAAAACAGGACAGTTGGTGCACAGACACCACAAATATAGAAATTTCATCTTATGTGATTGAAGTGAACCTGGTTGCCCACAATGTCGCAAACATCTCTTTCTGAAAGCTCTTGTCCTGAAGTGTCCAGGTCAACTTGATCCGGGGTGTCTGCCGTCAGGATGTCCATTGGATCCTCAGCTATAGCTCGAATGGTTTGGTCCTCCAAAGCCAGGGCTGTGTCAAACTGTAGGGGAGATGGAGGACCCTGCATACCATCTCCTTCCACATCCAGGTCCTAGAGAACAGATGCAATCGTCTGTTAAAACTAAACCTTTGACAATCTATGCCAGAGATGGGACCGAATTCCACACACATCACTGAACTCCAGGGGTAGGTTCTCTGTGGGCTGGAGCTCAGCAGCACTCAGGTACAGGTCTCTGCTTGTTGGGGTCAGCTGCTCCTGTGGGGGAGGGTGCTGCTCTGGCTGGTACATGGCAGGAGGGAGGGTGAGGTGAAGAGGGCAGCGGGGCTCATCAGACTGACCCATGTGTACTGTGTGGTCACATGGGACATCCTTCATGCCAGGACAGGTTTTGAAAAGCACCTGGTTGCTGTCCTGGAAGATGTCTGAGTGTGTGACTGTCAAGGACAGTCTGACTGTTAAACCATTTATAGATGACAATTTATCAGAGCAAGAATACAACAAAAAGAAACTGCAATGTAGACCAGAGAGTTTCAAAGTGTGGCACGGTGAGCAAACATTAGTGTTGGGCATCTGTGCACACTGCTGGTGTGATTATTGTATTGAGAGCCTGTGCAAAAAACTGAACACATGCTGTAAAAGGGTCCAAAATCTGATCACTAAACAGAAATAACATTTTATAAGAAAGTTAAACAAATTTAAGCTTCATGTGACCAACAATTTCCCACTGTAAGTTATACAGCCACATAAAACATGCCATTGTGAAGTTAGAATGTCTGACATGACACTGACATGACTGTGATCCAATAAATACTTGTAATGTTTGTAAGAGACTGGAAACCAGAAATATCTCAAATTAAACATTAATGCAGAAATCTTGCCAAAAAGGAAATGCAGACTCTGTCCCTTCCAACTGAATTGATGATCCCTTTTGCAAGCGGGAAATCAACAGACCACAGGAAGGAGTTCATGTCAGCGCCATTTAAAACCAGAAGCTACTGCAAACAACTGGTCTTGATTGGTGCCAAAGAAAAGCAGAGAATCAGCAAAGAAAAGATTTAAAAACATAGTGCCCTATTGCTGCCATCTTGCTAAGAACCTGTGTAGTTTTTTTCTGCTTAGGATACGTGAGATGCAGTGGTGGGTCATGGGTAGACAGGAATTGGTGCACCGAGTTCCATCCACAAAGGAAATGCATTTCTCCTGAACCGTCCTAGCATGTGGCTATGAAACATAAAACAAGTGTTAGATCAACTAGCAGGAGCAGCCCAAAATAAAAGCTAAGCCTTTTTCATACCTATATTGAGCATAAGGACAATAAAGAAAACTAAAAAAGACATACAGTTTTGCATGCTTCTTTGTGTGCAGGTCTTACCTGCGGTGCTCCTTCTGTAACAGCCTGTCTGCGCTCTCTCAGCTGTCGGTGCAGCAGAGCTTCCACTCCATAGCGACGGCGGTATCGACGAAGAGCTTTGAGCTTTTTCAGGTTCTCCCTCTCCTTCATTGACAGGCCCTCAGGCCCTGTCAGAAGACTGCCGCCTGTTTACAGCACAACAGACAAACACGATGTTTGTCACTGTGACACCTTGTGTGAGGTGAATAGTTTTTTTTTTTTAAAACAAAAGCTAGACATACTTACCAATAGTTTCATGCTCTACTTTGCGGTTCTGTAGATATCTCCTCTTCTTCTCCTTCAAAAGATGCTGCAGACGTTTGAACTGGTCAATGTAGAGGGACTGGAGCCTAATGAGTTTCTCTCGAGTGAAGAGCGCCACCTCCTCTGCAGTGTACACTCCAGCATGTCTGTGGGGAGCAAAATTACTAAATCATCCTTTACTACCTCCTTTAAGGCAAGGATGTCTGATATGTCCACTGACCAATACTGAAAGAGTCACCTCCACTTTTGCTTTCATTATGATCAGTAATGCCACTGATGCTTTCTATCGGTGCAGAACTTCATTGATGATGTGAGTTAGATCCCATCCCTACTCACTTTTTCAAAGATACTACTCCACTCACAGGTCTTCTGAAAATAATCAACAATGTCGCTAGTGACAGGCTACGTACCACAATCATTCAAAGTGGCTGTAAAAAAAACAGCTTCTTAAAATACCTAACCTTGATCCACATCTTAGCTAACTACAGGTCAATATCCAAACTTGCATCCCCCCACCCCAAAATCCTAGAGAAAGTAGTTGCCAATCAGTTAGATCATTTCCTTCAAAACGATTATCTACTTGAGGTCTTTCAGTCAGGACTGACGATACGCCACAGCATAGAAACAGCACTCATAAAAAAAACTAACAACCTCCTCACTGCCTCAGACAAAGGCCACGTTTCAGTATTAGATTATATTAGACCTTAGAGAAGCATTCAACACAATTGACCACCAAATTCTAATACAGCATTTAGAACATGCCCTTGGCATTAAAGAAACTGCAATAAAATGGTTTCAGTCAGTCAAGGCATCCCACAGCGTTCTGTGCTAGGAGCAGTATTGTTCAGTCTTTATATGTCCCCCTTAGCTAATATTAGAAAACACCCCATTAATTTCCATTGTTATGCAGATGAGACACAACTGTACTTCTCAATTAAACATAACCAAGCTAGTGATCTGTCCAAACTCCAGGCGTGGCTCAACAACATAAAGAGCTGCATGACTTCAAACGTTTTACTATTAAACTCAGATAAAACTAAAATCATAGTCCTTGGATCCCAGTACCTCAGAGACAACTGTTCTAGTTGGTCTTGCACACAACCCCCACAATACAGTCAAAAAACGTTAGTGTCGACTTCGATAAGGACATTTTCTTTAGTTCCTAAATATGACAAGTGTCAAGATATGCATTCTTCCAGTTCCGAAACATCATAACATTTCTGCCACTACCAGATGCAGAAAAACTTATTCATGCTTTTGTGACCTCCACGTTGGATGATTCTTTTGTATCCAAAAGGGGGGCGCGGCAAAAAAGTTGGGGAACCACTGGGTTGGTCCAAAAGTCTGCCGCACAAGACTTAACTGGAACCAGAAGAAGAGATCACATCGCACCCTATTAGCCTCACTGCACTGGTAACCTGTACAATTCTGAATTGAGTACGTAAAATTCTCCTTTTTAAATATAAAGCACTACACGATCAGGCACTAGTACATCTTAAGGAGCTCGTAACACCCAGTAGAACACTGCACTCACAGAATTTACAATTACTTCTCACTCCTAGATTTTTTTTAGAAATAGAATGGCAAATAGATTCTGTAGTTATGTTATGAAACCATCTGCCCGACTCAATCTGGGGGGCAGACACCCTCTCTATATTTAAAAGTCAACTCAAAACTATTTGCTAAAGCATACAGTTACAACTGACCCCTGATGTGTATCAGACTTTTCTCTCTGTTTCTTGGTCTAAGACTAAGACTTCTGCCTTGATCTACCATGTCTGCCTCTATTCTTTTTTATATCTTAACCCAACTGGTTGAGACAGATGGCCACCCCACAGAGCTTGGGTTCTGTCCAACGTTTCTTCCCCAGAGGGAGTTTTTCCTTGCCTCCGTCGCCAAGTGCTTGCTCATGTGGGGCTTCAGTTGGCTCTCTGTGATGTGTGATTTGGTGCTGTACAAATAAATTGAACTTATTGAGTTTAACATTTAAAAAGATATATTTGCAGCTTAAATAACAAAAAAAATTGTGTGTGATATTTTATTGATGTTCTCATATCATAGTCAGAATGAAAGCTGTTTATTTAGTAAACAGATGAATAACTATAAGGGCAAACCGTATTTGACAAATACAGGCTGATTTAATTATTCCGCCAAACTTCGCTTGGAGATTAATAAAGTATCTATCTATCTATCTATCTATCTATCTATCTATCTATCTATCTATCTATCTATCCTAAGAGTTAAGTTGATTTGACACTTATATGTGAGGTCATTGTTTTAAGAAATATTCAGTTTATATGCACATAAGATGCAGACATAGACTTTATTTCATTAGATGACAGAACACCTAGAATGGAGTGGAAAACCAGGGAAAGTGATCAATGAAGTAATTACTGTTTCTTTCCTTTTTCAGTAAATCATTACAGTCTCTGATTGATACAAGTATCTAGAAAGCACCATTATGTAGTCCCAAACAAGAAGCTGAGCTAGCAAACAGCATTTTAAACACCAATTTTAAGACGCATGCCCACTGAGCATGGTGGATAAATCGTTTGGTTCTATGTAAAATGTTAATTCACGAAATTAAACTTTATGAAAAAAATAGGCCACACGGTGGATGAGTGGGTATCGTGTTGGCCTCACAGTCAGGAGGTTCAGGGTTCGAATCTCCGTTGGGCATCTCTGTGTAGAGTTTGCATGTTCTCCCCTTGCGTGTGTGGGTTTTCTCCAGGTACTCCGGATTCCTCCCACATTCTAAAAACATGCATGTTTGGTTAATTGGCGTCTCTAAATTGTCCATTAGCGTGTGAATGCTTGTATGTCTGCCCTGCGTTTGACTGGCGACCAGTCCAGGGTGTACCCTGGCTCCCACACAAAGTCAGCTGGAGTAGGCTCCAGCATACCCGCGACCCTAATGAGGATAAGCGGTATAGAAAATGGATGGAATGGATGGAATACAAAAATAAGATAATTGGTTGTTCATTATTAGTGAAATGTTTTTTCTCCTGTGCATTTATAATTGTTCTTAAAATAATGAAAAATGTTTTATCTGTTTACGCAATTATATGAAGGAATTTTCAGTGCAATAGTCGATTACTCGATTATTAAAATATTCAAAAGCTGCAGCCCTACTTCAAAGTCCACAGTTAAAGTTTATCTGATCAATTTGCGTTTAATGACCGGAACCCAAGAGTGGTCAATAACTTCAAACACCACTTTAAGACTTTAATACTCAACAGTAACTGTTCGCCTTCGCAAATAAACAGATTATAATGGGAATATTTTCAGAAAACATCCCTTATTTTCAAATGCAAATGTTGGCAGGATAATACAAAGGATCCATAAAAATTAAATGGACATGCATAACAGTCAATTATGCAAATTAGACAAAGACATTATCCGGTTGGCATAAAAATTCTCACTTAAGAGGGTCCTCGTGGTCACTGTCAATGCTGTCAGCCTCACTTTCAGGGTCTCCTCTCCATGTCTGGTCCAGTACTAGGGGACTCTGCTCCTCTTCACTCAGACTGTCCTCATCTGAATAAAACAATAAGAAAAAGTACTTAAATTGCTTATATCAAGACAGCACACACATGTAAAATGCACTATAAGAATAATAGACAACAATTTAACTTTTGTTGCTGTCTGATTAAAATATCCCATCTCGCTCACTTTATTATTATGTTGAGAACGAGATTATACCGTAGCTGCATGTTGAGCGTAACTGAACCACCAATGAAAGCGTCACATTTTTAGCTTTTTTTTTTGCGAACACTCTGTCTGGAACTCCCTTAGCTCATTCCGTGTACAGTACTAAATAACCACGCCACGAAGTGGACACCAGTGGCTTATAGACAGGTGCGGCCTATATTCAAGGTGGGTCAAAAGTAGGGTTACAGTTAACATTTTACACTTATTGGACATTTATTGACATGACTTTACATACATTATATTTACATATAAGACATTTTACCTAGAGTATGACTTGCTTCAGAGCGACCTCCATCACGTGTCTCTGCGCGGCTGTACCCACTTAGCTGAGACAACAGCATCTCTGGGGATGGACCAGATGATACCTTTCTCATCTGAGCACGAAGGGCCATGGCATTCCTGCGACCATGCTCGGCACAGAATGTCACTCTAAAAAAACAATTTTAAAATAATTGGATGAATAAGTAAGATTGCTACTTACGTGTATATGTAATTTGGGTGTTTGTTGGGTGAAGAATAAATACGGCAGGCATAAGTGTTAACAGTTATGCCATGCAACTTCAATCACTACATAAGCGTCACATATTTATCACTATATAAACTCATACCCATCTTTCCTCTCAACCTTTGGTGCAGCGTTAGGGCAGCGTTTGCCATTCTTGGTGGAGACATAACTGCACTGCTTGTACGGGGCATTTTTGTCCTCCAGAATGTGTTTGGTGCAAAAATCCAGTCCTTCCAGGCGGGGCTGGGTGCATGGCCGTTGTGTGTAAGCGCAGGTCTGTGCCTCCTGAGAACGCGGCGTCTGCTGAGTTAACCTGTTCCGACTGGTTGGCAGAACATGGATTCGTATCCTGTTCATTGCAAATCTGTAAACATTTTATTGACAAAGTATATTATAGATTTAACAAAATGAAGTACAACACAGAAAATCTGGACCACACAAATGTATTATTTATGTATCTTTCTATCCAAAGGCTCAAAATTATCCAGATGCTATACTGCTATATTACTATAAATATGCACTAAAGGTATGTCGGCTGCACGGTAAATGAGTGGATAGTATGTTGGTCTCACAGTCAGAAGGTTCCGGGTTTGAATCTCTGTTGGGCATCTCTGTGTGGAGTTTGTATGTTCGCCCCGTGAGTGTGTTGGTTTTCTCCCAAAATATGCATGCTGGATTAATGAATATGGCATGAATCTGAGTGTGAATGTTTGTTTGTCTATATGTGCCCATATAATAGGCTCCAGCATACCCGCCACCTTAATGAGGATAAGTGGTATAGAAAATGAATGAATGAATAAAGGTATGTCAATGTGGGGTCTAACATAACCCAAAGAAGCCCAACTCCTAAAAGATCTTACACATACACAGGCTGCAAAAGCAAACTTTAATATTGTTAACAAGAAGTTGTTTAACTGCCTGGAAATTGCTGCAGTTGGGGTGGCTTATCACACACAACATTGACCAGTGTACTAATGTTGTATTGACCAACGTAGGGCAGCGTGGAGGGATGTCAACAGTTGTAGTATAGTCTTAATAACAACACCAAGTTAATTTTTATTGACAGGAAACAACACCGTTTTGGTCTCGTCCAACCGACCACCACGCCGAGCTTCAGCCCGCCTCTAATGCCTGCGTCACTCTTTGATGGAGTCGCCATCTTTGTTTGGGAGTTGCTAACCATAGCTAACGCGTATTATCCACAACTTGCAGCAAAGGCGGGTATCTTGCTATCCGGTGAAGCATAATCGTTTTTGTATATAAATTGAATGCTTCGGTGATAAAAGAACAGTTCATCTCCATGTGTAAATCAAGTAACAACGTATCCTACCTACCTTTCGCTAGTCCGCCACAACCAAGCTGCCGAAGCACAATGCGCCGATTTTCCTGCAACCACCTACAGGTCTCCAGTCTTCTAGAGCCCACCCCCTTGAGCTCTGATTGGTTCAATGCCTGACTTTGTCATTTGTTTAAAATGCGGACAACCCAGACGGGTGTACACGGTCCATTATCTAAATGCAGCATCACTATACAAAAATAAGGCGAAATTAGTTTGTCGCTCCATAAAGTTCGTAACTTTAATTGCAAAAATCACATTATGTAAAAACAAGTGTTTACATAGAACATGATATTGAAAAATAAAATCCTGACATTTCATTAAATGCCAGTTCACTGAGTGACAAAACCCACAAGTTGCAGTAATTGAAGGGATTTGCATTGTTGGGTTGCATGGCAGTTACTAAAATGTTCCTTTTAGTTTATGATCTCAGATTAGGATTTGTCAATCATTTACATATTTGCTGTTGTACTGAGGGTAAAACCTGAAGTCAGTGCATTTACTCTTTCTACAAAGTAAAAAAAATGTGTTTCTGTAAAACCAAAGGTTACGCAAATATTTAGAGGATATGGCTGATTGACAGCTCCAAACAACAAAATAAATCCTAATGTAGTTTTCTTACACAAAAGAGCAAGCATTGATCATCCTCTGGATAACATACTTAATATATTGAGCAGGTTTGTTGAACATACAATGCAAATGGAATAAAACAACTTTAATGATTGTATCAAATCAGCATGAACTCACAAGTGTACATTGAGACTGACACTTGAATAAATAAAACACCCCCGAAAAAGGACATTTCTAAACAACAAGGTATTAGTCATCCTTTTTTGAGCTATGACAGACATGGTTCCCACAACGTAACAACCATGAAACACACTGTAAAAAAACTAAAATGCCAATGCCAAATAAAGACCCAAGTTGCTTTTTCAGTCTGAACATATCAGCAGTATGTTGTTTTTTTTTAATTACTAGAATCCCATTACCAATAAACCTGTATTCAATATTCTCTTTTCAATAATTACACTTTCTTTAAAACTGACAGAATTTTACAACCATTTAAAACAATGACTGCAACACTAAAACTCTAAAAAAAAAAAAAAAATTAAAAGATAATTTACATTTTTTTCATATTTTCTTTTTTCCTTAACAAAATGTAAAAATATTTTATGTATCAGTTTTAACATTTTACAATCTTCGTATACATTTACAGGACAATAAAAGAGCAGGAAAAGCCCATTTTTGGGGGGTTACGGCTGTTGAAAAAAAAAAAAAGGGTATTTTGAACTCTGAAAGCTGTCTAAACAGTATTAATTGTTGCTCACACCCAACAGGTGTGATCTAACCTTAATTTCCTCCAAAATTTTGAAAGGTAAAATGTCGTATCATCTTAATTCATTTGATTGCAGCCAAAATCGTATCTATGTCATGTGAATGTTTCCCTCACATATTCAAGCTTTAGCTTTTCAAGCCACAGGTGACCAGGAAAAATAAAATATTACAGTTACATCAGCTTTCAACGCCTATAAATTGTCTAAAATCATACAATACTTTATGTAACAGACAGGCAACATACATCAAAAACTCATTTGGGTAATGGTGGAAGAGGTGGAGGAGGGTCTGAAGGTAGTGGTGGGGGTCTGGCATTGCCCCCTCTGGATCCACCAGAGTACCTATAGTCCCCATACTGGGATCTGTAGTCAAACATGGATGGCTGGGATGGCTGGACCCCCTGCGCACTCAAAAGTGAGTTTAACATTTCAAAAGTGTCCTGGTACTCATTGGACTGAGCGCCACCTGTTACCCCATGTCCATTGGTGTCTGTTTTTTCACCTTTGGGGTGTGGATAGCTCCCTTGGTGGTGGGGGAGGCCAAGGGCGGGGAGGATGTCAGATGCCAGTGTTTGACCAGAGGAGGAAGCCAAGGACGGTAGCTGGTAGGGATTCCGAGAAGACTTGCTCACTTTAGCAGGAGGGTGGGATCCTCCAGAGGGGTCTTGGGGATGTATTCTCTTACGAGAGGCAGAGGAAGATGAGAAGCTCGTTCGAGATGAATCATTAGGTACTTTTTTGCTGCTTCCGAATGTGCCACCGGAACTCGATGAGTGTTTGTGTGAGGAGGAAAGCGAAGCGCCCCTCGAGGAGTGGTGGTGGTGATTTGACCTCTCCCTGTGCTTGTCCCTGCTCTTGCCCTCCTCACCCGAACTCCCCCTTTGCTTCTCAGGCATACGAATGCGCACTTTAATGTCCTGGTCCTGTCCTCTGCCACTGTGCCCACTGCTGCCTCCACCAGCGAGAGGGAACTTCATTTTCAAAGAACTTCTATCGTGTCTCTCCTTCTCCAGGGGGATTTTGAGAATAATGGGTGACGGGTTGGACAGATCAGAGGAAGACGAACTGGACTGCAGGTGATGATGTTGCTGTTTCTCTTTCCTCTGCTGCTGACCAATGAGAGCTTGGGCAGCATTGGCGTACTCCCTCTTCACACTGGCTTCCATGTTCTCCAACTTCCTCTTCTGAGCAGCTAGTACATCTGCATTCTTGGCACGGTACTCACTTAAGGACACCTTAGCAGGGGTGTGGACTTCGTGGTTGGGCTGCTGCTCGGGTCCCCCCTGACTCTTACCGCTCCAGGTCTGAGCACTGCCAGGTGTCCTCTCCTTGTCAGACGCTGACAACAAAGATGAAGCGGCGGGTGGGGCCGAGAGGCTCATCAGGCCTGCCACAGTGCTCTCTGAAGAAGCCATAGAGATCATGCTCATCATGGTGTCCCTCTGGTCACCCTCCTCCTGGACTTTTGGCTTGGTTTTTGGTGTCTGACCTCCTGCCTAAGAACCAATAAAACAGACAGCGGCTGTTAAGCAAGTCAACAAAAATCATCTGCTGATTACAGACCAATTTCAACAATGCTCAGTCACAGTGGAAAGAAGCTTTACCTTCCAGTTGCGAATGCGTTTTAATCGGCTGGGTGTTTTCTCCAGAATCTGCAGGAACTCGTGTGTAAGCTCTAAATTAAGTTATGGTAGGAATATGAAATACAACGTTAGTGGTGTGCAACTTTTCCAAACCTTGTCCCCCTCAACTAGGCCATGAGGTGCTTTGGAGTCCATACCATCAAGCAGCTTGAGGGTGACTGTTGGGTCAACATATTCCCACCAGTGTTTGCCATCTGTAGAAACAGGAATCTCCCAGTTGGACCACTTGCAGGCAAGATGGATACACACACAAGCCACGACTGGCGGACTGTACTGCAGGCAGAATGTGGTCAAGTGGAGACTATGTGGCAGCGTACATCCCAGAAGAGCACAAAAATAAAAACGGGGGGAAAAAACAGAGCAGACATGCAGTATATTGAGTTTCAGGTATTTGCACAAAATGTGTGGAAATATGCAGGAAGTAAACTAAGAATATACCTGTTGGTGGCCATGAAGTAAGATGTCTGAGCAAGATCCTTACTTGCTGAAACAACAACAGAAGAGAGAGGCACACTTAAAACCTGAGACACGTTAACACAACAAAGACTTTGATGTGCACCTTGTGAGCTAAAAATGGTCTTTTCTCGCTCACCTCTAACCAGCTGGGTGCACTTGACAACATGAGTATGTGGATGGTCGATGGTGATTTCAAACGCTGCAAGAACAGAGGACAAAACAAAAAAGAATAAGTGAAATGCACCAAAAAAACCCTGATAAAAGGCGTGCTCCAATTCGTCGATAAACAAATGAATCCTGTGTTAGCCGAAACAAGAGAGTTAATTTTTATGTCATATGATGTCTTCCAGTAATATTCTTTCCTATATGAGAAAACTGAAAGTTTATTGTGAATAACAAATGGTATGTCACTCGGTTTAAAGTAAATTTTGGTCGCCATCTGATATGTTCCAATGGATTGGATACTTTGGGGGAGGGCTTATGCAGATAAAAGAAACATTTGATTCATAAAAATGCAGTGAATCATTGTGTAGTCCTTAAATAGATTGCTTCAAATGAAAAGACCGGGATGAGAGATTTTAAGGACTTCACAGCCACAGAGCTTAAAGCGACTATTTCAGTGGACTGGTGACACATGAGCGTGACTTGCAGTATCACAAACTGCATGCAAAATTTCTGTCGAACAAAAGTAAACACAGGTTACTTCTTCAGAATCACAGGGAGGGAAATCAAGGGTCCCAAGTCTTTCCTTCCCAACTTACCCAAGGTCTGGAGTATTATGCTCTCAAGAATGACCAGGTCTTGGGCTTGTTGCAGGTAGGCCTGAGGTTGAGAGGACAGGCACATTACTCACTGCAAGGCCTGTATCCGTTGTTAAACAACAACACTGGTCATGCAGACTGATTCTGGTAATGTGCAAATATTTGACTTTCGTCCATCCCTCTTTCAATCTTGTGCTGAGAAATGCTCCCAAATAAGTGATAAATGCTGAGAAGTCAGACGACACCTCATTTTACACCATCTTATCTTAAACCTAGGTGACCAAACACTTTCCTTTAAGTCCACTTTAGCCTCAACCCAGTTGTCAAGGAGCCTCACAATTTGAGGTAGAGACAAAATCTTTTCATGTGAAAAGGGGAACGGATGCAAAAGCAACAGAAACGGTGGATGCTGCCATTGCATCTTTATTTTGAGACTTTTTGCTTGTGAATAAAATAGCTGAGGCAATGTAAAACCTTGATTCAGAGACGCAGAGAGGAGGGCGCTACCCCATTGGGTAAACACAGGAGCTCACAACAATCAAATGCAAGCCAATGCCATAAAACTTACATCACTGCGAACATCTGGTGAGGGTTCCTGTGGGTTGAGACAGGCATGGGCCACCTTAATAACATGCTCCAGCTTTCGAGGCTGCTCCTCCACCTTTGCAGCGAGGAAAAGAGCAGCTGGAGAAATGACCTGAGAATTACAAAAATAAGTGCAGTTCACGTGGCGTTACTTATAGATTACAAAACAATTAACCAAGTACTCACATTTCTGTGAAATCTGGTAAAGGACTGGACCATGTAGAACCGATGCATGTACACGATGGCCGTATTAATTGTGAGCTGGGATCTAATACAGGAGACGTTAAGGCAAACGACAAGACTTGACTCGAGCTAGGAAATGTAAACAGGAAACCATTTATTCATTCTCTATGCCGCTTATCCTCATTAGGGTCGCGGGTATGCTGTAGCCTATCCCAGCTGGCTTTGGGCGAGAGGCGGGAAACACCCTGGACTGGTTGCCAGTCTATCGCAGGGCACATAGACAAACAAACATTCACACCGACGGACAATTTAGAGTCGCCAATTAACTTAACATGCATGTTTTTGGAATGTGGGAGGAAACCGGAGTACCCAGAGAAAACCTACGCACGCACGGGGAGAACATGCAAACTCCACACAGAGATGCACAACAGAGATTCGAACCCTCAACCTCCTGACAGTGAGGCCAATGTGCTCCCCACTCAACCACCGTGCAGCCTCTTTTTATACTATGTGTTATATTTCAGATACAATTAAAAATGGTGATTCATCCTGATGACTTTGTAAAGTAATGAAATTGACTACAATTTGTCATGTGTTCAGCCTTACTTTACATTCCTGCAAAGCCAAGAGTGCGATCACGTTACGAGTCGTTGAGGTAGCTGGAAGATGCAATTCTTAGTAGAAATGAATCTTTGCGGCTAAATACTCTAACAAAGCGTACTGAATAATACAATGAAAACACAGCGCCACTTGCGACAAGGACCTCCATACACGTTTTATTCGCATTAACACCACAGCGAGAGTTGATGCTAATGCTAACAGCCCTAAAGGCCAGCGGCAATACAGGCCTCGGCGGATTTGGTTTAGCTAAATACGCCGCTCCCGGACAACCATGGCAAGCCCCAGGAAAGACGGAAGCAACAAAAATGTGTTTGGAGCATACGACACTTTAAAGAGGGCATTGCAATGAAACCACGTAGCAAAGAGTAACAACTCTCTCGAGTAAAAAGACGCTCAACTCGGCAAACGAGCTAATAAGGCTAACATAGCCAACACGGCTAGCAGAGACGCTTGTCGGGCCACGACAAAAGATACACATTGAGTCGCTGTCCCATGTCCTGCAGCAGGTTGGCCGCCTGTTGTCTGTACGAGAGTTCCTTGTCCGGATCGAGTCCAGCTCGCCGAGATGGGTTGTTGTCGATCTGTTGCCGGGTGTAGTACCATTTGTTATTACAGCTTCCAGGGAGAGAACGAAGCGAAGCCGCCATCACTGAGAAGGAGGGTAGTTTAAAATTTCAGCGCGTCACAGGAAATGACGTCACATCAGGGCGCTACTTTTTTGGGGGGGGCCCGAGATCTCTTCTCCGCCAGAGCACCCCTTCAAGGATATATATGCCTAGAAACATATATGTATTTAATATAATTATGCATCCATCCATTTTCTATGCTTTCTCATTAGGGTCGCGGGGGTATGCTGGATCCTCTCCCAGCTGACTTCAGGCGAGAGGCGGGGTACACTCTGGACTCATCACCAGTCAATCGCAGGGCACACAAACAACCATTCACACTCACATTCATACCAACTGACATGCATGTTTTTGGAATGTGGATTGGTTTTCCAGATATCCTGACTGTGTGGCCACTATGCGACCGTTTAATTCATACATCTATATTTATCTATTTATTTTGTAGAAAGGTTTGTAAAAGAAAATAAGAAGTGGTAGAAATTTAAAGCTTTGACTTAATTACAAAACGTTGGGTTACCTTTCCATCTATTTTTACTATTTCTGCTGTTTTTTCAATGTTATTTTGTTTCTCCAGTGATGCAATGACAAATGAGTCATGGTCCGTTTTGTGGATCTCAGTCGTGGTCGGGCTAGTGGTGTCAGCTCCATGAGCAAACAACTAGTCTTTTTGGCTTGTTGGCTCAGTTTTGTGGAAGAGCAATGGTGGTTGAAGGGAGGGAGGTTTCTTTAAAACAATTGGTTGCAAGGGCCAAGGATGTTGAACTGAACCTGGGGAAACTGAATCATGCGTATTCAGTTAAGTCCAGAAGTATTTGGACAGTGACAGTTTTTTCCACCTCTGCCAGGAGGTCTAGAGGAAGACCAAAGAGGAGGTTTATGGATGTAGTGAAAGAGGACGCAAAGGTAGTTGGCGCGAGAAAGAGGATGCAGAAGAGAGGGTTACATGGAGGCAATTGATTCGCTGTGGCGACCTCTGAAGGGATAAGTTGAAAGGAAAAGTACACAACCACAATGTATTTGAAATCAAACAATGGACATGTGATTCCAGTGTAAACTCCCTGCTTTAATATAACATACTGTACTGTATAGTATTTCCAATGTTGGTATTGCAACCGTTCTATGCAAATACAACAGTTCTTTCCAAGGAGCATTTGAAATAAGTAATTATGAATATGAGAATAGTTTGTCATATTTGGATGACAATATTTGGCAAAATATAACTGCCTGAAGGCTGAGTTAACAGACATGGCCAAAGTTTCCTCCCTGGAAATGTTTTGCCCAGCCTTCATTTTGTCAAGTGAAACGTCGATTATTGGTTTGACTAATGATTTGGACATTGAATATTCATTTTACTTGCAACAAAAAAATATTGAGTGGAAATTATTTCTGTTCAACTATTAAAAACTGTAGTAGGTTATGTTTGTTTTAATTGAGCAGCTAAACAAGTTTTAATATTTCAAAATGTAATTCATATTTTTGTGAAACCTCCTAAAGCTTAAGTCTTTAGTAGCAATTTAAATCTGTTATGGTAAAGAGATAAAAACTCTTGCCATCATCCAAATACACTGTACACTGATATGTCTCTTTATTTTAATATTGTAGCCACACAGCCCAAAAGCGCTATTAGACAACAGATTCACAAGTCCAGGCTTTATTTTTCTTACTCTAAATGCCACTTAAAATAGATAAATGGCAATGTTTTAATTTCTATTGAATTGCCCACACATACCCCTGATGTAATTAAACACAGGTGATGACAAAATTGAAATGTTTATTTATAAAATGAACAGACTGAACAACTGAAGCAGTGGCCCAAACAGTTACAGCCATCAAAATTAAAATTCAATACAAAAAAACATAACCAAGCCATATCATTGTAATGGGTTATTTGAAAACATTTACCTTCCAATCAGATAATATTTCAGGAAACAAAATGAAAACCTCTTGTTAGATGCTTCTTCTTCCCATTCAGTCTGTAATGTACAGTATTACACAGTTTTAACTTCCCCGGCCAAAATATTCCTCAGGTGATATTGACTATAATGCACAATTGAAGATTTTTTTCAGGATAATTAATAAACATAAACATCTATGCAAAACAAGTGTTTATACTTCAAAAGCCAATACAATGTAAAGATTTGCATCTGACTTGGAAACATGTTTTTAAGTTTGTTTGGTTGAAATTGTGCTTATTCAAATACTGTGCAAGACTTGATATTGAATGTGTGTGACACATTGCAAAGACACAATAAAACAGTTACGGCCAATCAAACCTGTTTACCAATCGTGAAACATGACTGTGAAAAGCAGTCAACATGCTTGCATAAAAGGCGGAAGAAAACATTATCAGACATAAGCAGACAGGAAGCAAATTTACTTCAAATAAATCTTTCCACATTTCCTGTGAATTTCCACTAAATCAACCCAACCTATTAGTAATTAATTCTATCTTTGATTACCATGATCACGTCCAGTGACAGTTGCAAACATTTAGAATTTTGGTGAATGAAAACTAGTTTTATAAAACTCAAAACAAAAAACAACAAAAAAACAAACTCTGCACAGTTCACGCTATTCCAAATCGTGCAGCGCGCTTCAATTTCTTTGCCTGTGGAGAAAAAAAATATTTAATACTCAATTCTATACAAGTAACCAGTGACTCCAAACAAGAATAAAAGCTACCTCTACGTCTGCTGAGCCAGCCGTGCCACCACCTGTCAAAATCCCAAACCGCTCCTTCCTTTTTTTCAGCTTCTCATCCTCCTCCATCTGGAAAAAAAGTAAAAAAAAAAAAATAAACACTTTATTAACAAACTAATGTAAGTATTCCAACTCCACTAAGGATGGCTCTCAGTCACCTTTTGTGAAACAGATGAGACGTTCATGCCAAATCTTTCCGCCCTCTTCTTCAGCTGATCAACATTTAGCTGTGGAAAAACACAAGAATTGTCAAATTGATGTTAATTCCAATCACGTACATGGGGTGTTTTTTTCTTTACATGACTATGTTTTTATTAATGTAAGCTACCTCCTCTACTACGGTGGGGTATGCAAAGTGGGTTAGCGAGCTGTGTTGGGTGAAATGTCTAACGGTTGCTGAGAGGAATCTCTCTCTTACAGCAGCTGTATCACCGTGGCTAAACGCATAACGTGGTCCCGACCTGAAGCACCGTACTACGTGACTGATACTTACTTTTTGGATTAAACACCAATGAATAATATTAGGGTTTTATTTATTTTTATTTAATTCCAAAGAACAAAAGTGGATTCCTATTTTAACACTGTGTTTCACTGTGGTCCTATCACTTGTTTTGGAGTTGGAAACTAGATCGTAGTACATTTTATTGACCTCTTGACGGCACCATAGAGTAAATGATTCCTAATGAGATGTCCGTACATGTGCTGGGACAGTTGACTGAAAGTATATCCAGGCTTCATGGGGTTTCATCTCACCATCACTAGATAATGGCTCTCATTGTGGTTTGCTGGAGTCCCAAAGCTTTAAAAATGTTTTTTGAACCTTTTCCAGACTTATAGATTTCAAGTAGTTTCTTTCTCATTTATTCCTGAACTTGTTTAGATCCTGGCATGATGTCTAACTTCTCAGCTCTTTTGGTCTAATTAATTTGTCAGGCAGGTCCTATTTAAGTGATTTCTTCATTAAGAACAGGTGTGGCAGTAATCAGGCCTGAGCGTGGCTAGAGGAATTGAACTGATGTGTGATAAATCATAAATAATAAACCACAGTTTAGTTAGTCACTTTTTCCACACAGGGCCATGTAGGTTAAATAGGACAGAGAAAGGGGCAAACTTTTTTTTTTTTTACACTAGTGTGAGTGCTTACCGGAGCTTTGCTTGTAGCAGTGGTGCCTGTGCAGGAGAAACAACAAATACATAAAATGATTGTATGGGGTGTATTTTACAAAGCAACAGAACACCAACTACAGTCATACAGACCTGTGGATGGACTTGAGATATTGTTGGTTAAGCCAAACCTGAAATTAAAAGACACATAACCTGAGCCAGGGCTAAAAAACACTTTATTAATTCGAGATTGTAATTATTGTTTCATGCAGATACATCTGTTTTTGCCACACCTTTAAGTGCTTATAAATGGCTTTTGCTTAGTCAATTGTGTCAAAACTGGAGCATGACCAATAGCCTTGTTTCCTCACAATGTGACTGGGACTTGAATGTAATCCTTAGTATTTTTTTTCTAATTTATTATATAAATTAAACTGTGGTGTTAATGATGTTAGTTATGCCAACAAAATCACATTGACAAATAATGCAACAACATGAAAAAAACATCCATCCAGTCTCACCTTGCTGCCCGCTGGGCCTTCTTGTCATCAGCTGATGTAGCCAAGTTGAAACGTTCAGCTCTTTTCTGTAGTCGCTACTCAACAAAAGGATAAGCAGGAAATCAGTTTTATTGAACAGAAATATAGGACTGAGCATAATAACAATAATAATAATAGCGTAATTGAGAAATAATCCAATAATAGCGTAATTGAGAAATAATCCAATAATAGCGTAATTGAGAAATAATCCATCTGCACGTCAGCAGAGGCGATACCGATTCTCACAACAGGTTTGCAGTATAAAAAAATTAACATGAAGTCAACAACTTAAGTTTTATCTATATCCAATATCCATACAACGTCCAGTACACATTTTTGTATTCAAAATACTGTGTGAAAAGGTATTTGTCCCTTTCTGATTTTGTATGTTTGTCACACTTGAGTTTCAGACCAAACACATTTAAATATTAGTCATTGAAAATACAACTGAACACAAAATGCAATTTTTAAATGAAACGGTTTATTATTAAAGGGAGAAAAAAACACCCAAATCTACAAACCGGATTCCAAAAAAGCTGGGACACTATACAAATTGTAAATAAAAACTGAATGCAATGACGTGTAGGTGCCAACTTCTAATATTGTATTCAGAATAGAACATAAATCACGAAACAAAAGTTTAAACTGAGAAAATGTACCATTTTAAGGGAAAAATATATTGATTCAGAATTTCATGGTGTCAACAAATCCCCAAAAAGTTGGGACAAGGACATTTTCACCACTGTGTGGCATCTCCTTCTTTTTACAACACTCAACAGACGTCTGGGGACAGAGGATACCAGTTTCTCAAGTTTAGAAATAGGAATGCTCTCCCATTCTTGTCTAATACAGGCCTCTAACTGTTCAATCGTCTTGGGCCTTCTTTGTCGCACCTTCCTCTTTATGATGCGCCAATGTTCTCTATAGGTGAAAGATCTGGACTGCAGACTGGCCATTTCAGTACCCGGATCCTTCTCCTATGCAGCCATGATGCTATGATTGATGCAGAATGTGGTCTGGCATTATCTTGTTGAAAAATGCAGGGTCTTCCCTGAAAAAGATGACGTCTGGATGGGAGCATATGTTGTTCTAGAACCTGAATATATTTTTCTGCATTGGTGCCTTTCCAGACATGCAAGTTGCCCATGCCACACGCACTCATGCAACCCCATACCATCAGAGATGCAGGCTTCTGAACCGAACGTTGATAACAACTTGGGTTGTCCTTGTCCTCTTTGGTCCGGATGACATGGCGTCCAAGATTTCCAAAAAGAACTTCGAATCGTGACTCGTCAGACCACAGAACAGTCTTCCATTTCGCCACACTCCATTTTAAATGACCCCTGGCCCAGTGTAAACGCCTGAGCTTGTGGATCTTGCTTAGAAATGGCTTCTTCTTTGCACTGTAGAGTTTCAGCTGGCAACGGCGGATGGCACGGTGGATTGTGTTCACTGACAATGGTTTCTGGAAGTATTCCTGAGCCCATTCTGTGATTTCCTTTACAGTAGCATTCCTGTTTGTGGTGCAGCGTCGTTTAGGGCCCGGAGATCACGGGCATCCAGTATGGTTTTACGGCCTTGACCCTTTCTCACAGAGATTGTTCCAGATTCTCTCAATCTTTGGATGATGTTATGCACAGTCGATGATGATAGATGCAAAGTCTTTGCAATTTTTTGCTGGGTAACACCTTTCTGATTTTGCTTCACTATCTTTCTGCGCAACATTGTGGGAATTGGTGATCCTCTACCCATCTTGGCTTCTGAGAGACAATGCCACTCTGAGAATCTCTTTTTATATCCAATCATGTTGCCAGTTGACCTAATTAGTGTTAATTGGTCTCCCAGCTCCTCATTATGCTTAAATTTACTTTTTCCAGCCTCTTACTGCTACTTGTCCCAACTTTTTTGGGATTTGTTGACACCATTAAATTCTGAATCAATATATTTTTGCCTTAAAATGGTACATTTTCTCAGTTTAAACTTTTGTTTCGTGATTTATGTTCTATTCTGAATAAAATATTAGAAGTTGGCACCTACACATCATTGCCTTCAGTTTTTATTACGATTTGTATAGTGTCCCAACTTTTTTGGAATCCGGTTTGTACATGGTCCCGTGTGAAAAAGTGATTGCCCCCTAAACCTAATCAATCAAGTGTTTGCAAACACTTGCAATGAGTCTTTTACAGCGCTGTGGAAAAATTTAGGCCACCTCGTATTTGCAGAATTGTTGTATTTTTGTGTTAAGTTGTTTTATAATTATAATATTTACATTTGTTTGATGATCTCGGTATATCAAAAGATATAAAGTACAAGTCTAAAGTTTGGACACACCTTATTAATTGCTGTGAGTACGTGCGTCTTAACATTTGCCTGGTACTGTAAACTTAACTATAATTCTTTAATCCTTGGATGAATTTTGAAGTATTAAAAGGGCTTTTGGATGAAATTTCGGGATGAATTTCACATGCACTATAACCTTCTATAGGTGAACTTTATGTGACCTTCTGTTCAATGTTTCAGTACTTTTTGCACTACTTGCTGTTCTCAAACATGGCGCTGAACAGCAAAACTCACAACAGGTGACATTTTCACATAAAGTCAAACAGTACAGTAAACCCTTCTGTGACTTTCTGTGTCCAGTTTCTCATCTCAGTGGCTACTTCCTTCTAAGAACATCCTGGTTTTTTTGCATCCAGCTTTGCAATGGTGAGATGCTGTTAACCAGTTTTTAAGTGTCATCTTGGTCTCTTTACGTCAAAATATGAACATCATGATAAAGCAGACTGTTTAAATACCTGAAAATGTATTGGTCTGGTCACAGAATTTTGTAACTTTTGCTTTTCAACTCCTTGTTAAAGAACAGCAAGTTGTACAAAAAGTACGACAACATTGAACATGTGCATTCAAAATTCCATCCATCCATTTTCTATGCCGCTTATCCTCACTAGGGTTGCAGGGGTATGTCGGAGCCTGTCCTAGCTGACTTTGGGTGAGAGGCGGGGGACACCATTAATTTGCTGCCAGCCAATCGCAGGGCACATACAGACAAACAACCATTCGTCAAATTAAGTTATTCTGTAAAAGGTTACGGTTAGGGATGTATATTGATGTATACTGATATATATGGTATTGGAATGGTGATATTGGAAAGAATCGTTATTTTTTTTTCCCCCCATAATGCAATGCCTGAGTTTCCAGAAAACAGATCTGCATTGCAGAACCTCTTTTCCATAACTTAAGCTTCAGTAGTGTTTTAATTTGTATAGACAATGTTAATTTGTGAAATGCCTCTAGTGGGGCATCACAATAAAAGTAGGCGGTGTGACCTTAAAATATTTTAGGTGAAAACCAGCTGCGTATATCGGTATCGGTTAATATTGGAATCAGAAATTAAGTGTTTGGACAATAACAGCAAAAATTCAATATCTGACATCTTTATAGTGCAAACTGAAATTTCACTCAGCCCCTCTATCCTGTTTCTTCCTCCTCTAGCATCTGTCCCTTTACTGTCTCTCTATCTCACCGCAAACAGTCAAGACAATCACCCCACAGAGCCTGTGTTGTGTACAACGTTTCTTCTCTAAAATGAGTATATCCTTGCCTCCCACGCTGAGTGCTTGCTCATATGGGGTTCCGTTGGTTTTCTTAATATATTATAAGCTTGGTTCTAAACATGCTCCATGTGCAACGTGCCTTGAGATAACCTCTGTTGGGAATCAGTGCTATATACAGGGTGATTGAAAAGTAATTACCTATTTTAAAATACTTATTATTATTCATATGTTGTAACATTTTTCTCATTTTTTGTGTATGTTCCATGATGTATGGGCAAGTCTATTCTACCAATCCAATGACTCCAAAGAACTTGAAGGGTGAATACGAGAAGATTACGAGATGTCTTCTATCCTACAAGAGTCGCTTGTGAACTCAGTTAATGCGTTTCACGGGTGGCTTGAGAAACTAGTGGTGAATGCGAATTTTAAATAAAATTCCATGCAATACACTTTCTTTTCATGGTTATTTCTTGTAAGAATTATAGTTCAGAAATAACTTACAGGTATTTAAAAACGGGTAGATTATTTTTCTATAACCCTGTACATATAACTAAAATGAATTGACGTGCTGGTCTAAGTGTTACACATACTTCATTGGCAGTCGCTGGAGGAGTTATTTTCACAATCTTCTTTTCAGTGGGCCTGAAAGACAAATATGTAAAGAAATTCCAAACATTGAAAAACTATCACGCCACAATGAACTACTCTTTCCAGCATTGCTCACAGAGTAGATGACGAGAACCATAATAATTACATATAACGTTTAAAATATGTGCACAGTTTCATTAATAGTATTACTAGTATTATATTATATTATAGTATTACTTATAGTATCTACTACTGTTCATGAAAAAAGCTTTTGGTTTGTATGATCAAATCACATGTGTAAGAGGGCAACTTTAGGTAAGCATTCCTTAGCTTGTATTTGTAGGCAACAAAACGCTATGATTTAACTTTAGAGTAAATCAAATAAGAGGACGGACTTACAGCTCAGCCACAGGAGATTCTGAATCCTTGACGACTTTGCCGTTGTCTACAATCTCAGTCTTAGCGATGTCCTGAAAATAAAATGGAAATATACATAGTAAAAAAACAAAACACACCAGTTTGCTGGCTTAACATAAGAGCAGATGAGCTGATGAGCACATTACCACGGTATCATCTGCCAGCACATCATCCACGTCCACGTCTTCATCTGCAAGTTGCACAATGGAATAGCCGCCATCCGAAAGAAGAGAAAATGTGAGTCACATGAAATGACATCACAACAATAAAAAACATTGACAGCTGTGTGATTTAGTGACAGAATGACCCCATTCAAATGTTTTTAGAGTATACATCGCCTAAAATTATTTAACATCAAATAGAGTTTTAAACTGATCATAAATATTCTCTGCTTGCCTCACCCTGCTCCTCAAGGTAGGCTTGCAGGCGTGCTATGAGGTCGCCCTTGTTTCCCTTGGTCTCAAGTCCTCTGGCTTCACACTCCTGCCTCAGCTCAGCAAGCTGAAACGCATGAATGTTCATGGAAGGTTTATGATAGTTCAATAAATTGAGAACACAGCAGTTTACAACGCATTTGTACTTACGGTTACGTTGAAAACTAAATAATTTAGCTATACGCGTACTGGACTTCAATGGGAATAAGTAACCTTAGGCAATATGGCGGCACGCACCGACGCAGCGGCTTACAGTTCTCCGAATTATGTTATACCTTTATGTGTTTTTTGTATGTTGCTTTTGTGTGGTTTTAAATCTCATTGTACAGTGTATGATGACAATAGAGCTTTCTATTCTATTCTAACATTTTCCAGGTAGCATATCAAAATGGTGGCTCTTGGTATATGATCGAAGTACGTCAAACAAGCTGGCGTCACCAACGTTTGAAACATCAGAATGTTTTTAATTGCTTCGTTTGCAGTTATTGCTATGGGTTTTGCCAGTCCGGTAAATCTAAACTTAGACGCGATAGCTGTAGTTAGGCGCGGTGTACTGTGACAACGTGAACACATGCTAACTGTTAGCCTTAGCCGCCGGCGGACACGTTGAACTCTTCAACCTCTCCGGTTTTATCGCAACTCTGCTAATGAACATTTAATCGAAGAAGCATTAAAATAAAACAGTCACTGTGAAGGCCAGCCATTCGGTTTGAAATACTCGACAGTAAGTAAGACTACCAACCTTGAGTTTCTGCAGCTCTACGACTTCAGCCATCTTTCTTTGTTGATAAGTGACTTCCTCCAATCAAACACGCGCTGCTCTTTCTCAGCGCCGAAACTCTAAACTCATTCTGTCACAGCGACATCACGTGGACAGAAAGACTACCTACAGCTATGATTCCATACTAGGCTCATTTACTGCAATACAATAGTTAAACTGGAGTTACTTGTAGTATATATTATTCATTCATTTTCTATACCGCTTGTCCTCATTAGTTTGATTTAAAAATGATAAATTACAATTTTTTTATTTGCAACCGTCTGTATTTTGTCACTATTTCTAAAAAATATTTGGACTACCTACAGCTAAGATTCCATACTAGGTTCATTTACTGCAATACAATAGTTAAACATGAGCTACTTGTAGCATATATTAGTTTGATTTAAAAACTGGATTCATGATAAATTAAATATTTTTTATCAGCCTATCCCTGCTGACTTTGGGCGAGAGGTGGGGTACACCCTGAACTAGTCCCAAGGTCAAATAGTGCATATTACAGTTAGTACTTTAACTAAACTAAAACAAGATATTTTGTAGACACAAACATTTGAGAATTCCAAAATGCAGAAATTACAGGTTTAATTAAATGTGCATTTGTTTACAAAACAACTGCATAGTAAAAAGTATTGCTATGTACTGAATAATGCACAACCTTTTTTACACATCTTTTTACATTGAGAGGACATGGAGGTTTTTATTCAATCTTGCAACTTTTTACAATTAAATTACATATGTATGCACGCGCGTGCACACGCACACACACACACGCACACACACGCACACACAGAGACAGACAATCAGGGTTGCATGCGAATGGCTCCATCCAGTCTAATGACCTCTCCATTAATCATGGGGTTCTCTGCTAGTGACGTCACCAGGTGGGCAAACTCAGCGGGGTCACCTAAACGTGAGGGGAAGGGCACTTGGCGGGCAAGAAAAGAGCGCACCTTCTCCGGAAGCCCGGCCAGGAGGGGAGTGGAAAACAGACCTGGGTGGATCAAAGTAATGTACTTAAGGTGCTGTACCTTCTTTGTTATTCCATCACATGTATACTGTACATTTTACTTTTAAATTATTGCTGGCATATGGTGATATAGATTTATTTTATTTAGATTTATCTATCTGAAAGCAAGAGGTAAAAGAACATGTCCTCTTTCTTCAGAGTGGAGTTTATTTGTAATGTAGAAGTAACAAACCCAAATAAGTTAATGCTACTCGTCTGTGACCATTTTAGGCATTTTTAAGCAGGTCCCTGTAGCCCAAATTATGGTTGATTTAATGACAAGTGTTTTTGTCCTTCAACTTTCAAGCGTATAAGTACAGTATTGGAATTGTCACCATAAATACCACCAGTGACCATGAAAAGGGTCACATGTACTTACCAGGTGCTATGGTGATGACTCTGATGCCCATAGGGGCCAGATCTCTTGCAATGGGAAGGGTCATCCCAACGATGCCACCTTTTGAAGCTGAATACGCTGCTTGTCCGACCTACAGTCAATATGCACATGTATTATTGGAAGCAGAGAAGCTATTGCAAATGTTATACATACGGGTATATATACTGTGTGCGTGTGTGTGTGTGTGTGTGTGTGTGTATACTGTATGCTGATATCCAATATTATCTAATGCAATATTGCAATATAATAATTGCAATATTATCTAACTCTCAAATTCTGATTCCGATATCAACCAATACCAATATCAACCTGTCGTGGAATTAAAACATTGTGCTGACCAACAATATTGTTCTAGACATTCACCAAGTGAACTTCCATTTCCGCTTCATGAGGTTGCCATTGAGCTGTTGCTGAAGAGTTGTTGCTTGTAGTTGAGTTGAGTGGAGAGTAAACTGACTGTTGCCACCCACTAACCCTGGAATCCCGTCTCGTTGTGAATTGCATCTCCCCATTTGGTAACCCTCCACATGGGTAAAACTGTCGACTGACAAAAGTAACAACAACGAGGCTGTACCGGTGCCGCTGCAAGGTAAGGAAGCCACAAAAATACCTGGCGGGGTTAAAAAGCTTTAATACGGCATTTGAAGAACAACACTTGACATAGTATGGTGAGTTTTGTTAGCTCACTGTCATGGTAGATAACACAGCCATCTGGCTGACAGTCAAACGGCTAAGCTAACCGGGTTTGTCAAAGTCTCCTTAAAAAAGGCGTTTGTAAGTTTGTTCATAAATGTATGCTTTTTCCTAAATAAAGGTGATTCTATGGTTCCTTTTTATATCATGTAGACATTAGCAGGGGTGCAGCCAGGAATTCTGGATCCCATGAAATTAATAACTAATTTGATTAGAAATTGCCTATTTTTGGGCCCCATGGCAGTCAAGGGACCTTGGAATTGACTCTTTTCCTTTATACGGCACCAGTGGCCTGTAGCACTCATCATAAATACATTTGAAAATGTGCAATTTATCCATGTGACCAGTATCGTCCAATTTTAGTCCTGTTCTCACATTATATGAATATAAAAACGCAATTTCATGAGCGCTGACGCTGCCTTTTGAACAGTTTAGAGTACTGTGATAAATATAACTTACTTACTAAAACATAACAGTCACTTACTGTCTACTTTGCATTAATGGGAACTTTTGTGTTTATTTTTAAATCACCTGTCCATCAAAGGCTGCCACACTGGCGGTGTTAATGATGCACCCTCTGTGTCCGTCCGCATCTGCCTCGTTTTTGCCCATTGCTCCCACAGCCAGGCGAATGACATTGAAGGTTCCTGCGATATTCACCTGCGTGACGCAGTCAATGTCAAGATTACTATGTTGTGTCCTTATGTCCCCACCCGTCTGTCTGTCTTACATTGATGACTCGCTGAAAATCCTCCAGGCTGTGAGGGATGTCCTTCTTAAAGTTGTAGGTTTTGACTGCGACAGCGATACCAGCACAGTTGACCGCCAGGTCCAATTTGCCAAACTTCTCTCTCGCCAAGTTCACAGCTGACTGAACGTCTGTCTCTGAGGTCACCTGGAAGAGAGCACAGCTTTCTGTACTACAACTAAATGACTTGTTCTGTGAGCCCAATGCATGATTCATGCATGTGGATAACTGGAGTGAAGTCCATCAAAATTCAAAAACAGGACTACTGTAGAATAATTTTCCGCAGAGGCCTTCAATCACTGGACGGCAACCACTCAATAGAAAAATCCCTGGATAGACACATCGATAGATAGGCTTAACAATATAATCAACTTTATTCTGATGTCACATGAGGATCAAAGCTGGGTGCAGTCACTACGGCCGGTGAGAATAATGAGCAAATAAGAAAGCAAAATTCAAGTGCAATTATAACAGCAGCTACTTAAAACACGGATTTGTCGCATCCACGCTAATGTATCAAACCAGTTGTGTGCCCATTCTGTGTGGGGATAAGTTCGTTGTTACTTCATTTTAGAATAAAGTTTGACTATCCAGAAATTTCCATAGTGGAACAATTGGAGACATTGCCAACCAATTACATGTGTAAGACTTTTTTTTTTTTTTTGGTGCTGACCATTTCCAAAACAATGGACGATAAAAACATGCTGTGCCTGGTCTGTCATGAACATGCACATGAAACTGTAATATAGCAATATCTTCTCTCTGGAAAGCACACACCAAGCTTGCAGCGATGGTGTGTCAGTATTCATTTGATGAGTTTGTACAGTGTTTTCATCAAATATTGTACTTTTCTTTGTGTAGTGACTACCAAGTTTTGCTCTAGTCGCTTCCGGGTGCGGGGAACCCAGGCAATAACGCGCTACAAAAAAATAATGTCCAGACAGGTAAGGTTGGAGTAAATGTAATGACTATTGTGTATGAGGGAAAAAAACAATTCCAAAAGTGTTATGGCAGGCTTAATTGTTGGTGTGCATGAAAGTGTGCAGTTGCATGTGTGAGTTGGCGTGTGAGCGGTAAAAACCGCGCGACCTCCCGTCACTCTGATTTTATGCAGTCGCTTCCGCACTTCTAAAATGCCACGCCTCCATACAGACCAATAACTCTGCAACTAAGTAAACACAAACAAAATATAAATGGCTCCTACACTTTGTTTTATACATGAGTAACTAGCAACTCACACTAGTATTACATTATTATAAAGTCTGTGGTCTCAAAAAGGTTGGGGAACACTTATTCACTGTACTTAAACGTGTGTGTAGTGTCCTCACATCTGCTGGAGCAAAGGCACACTGGTCCCCCAGACTGGCAGCCAAAGTTTGTCCATCAGAGGAGGGCAAATCCAGAATCACAGCAGATGCTCCGCTCTGCACCAGACGCTCCACGGTGGCCCGTCCCAGACCTGAAGCCCCACCTGTCACCAGACCAACCATCCCCTATAAAACACACCAAGAGAGGGACACCGTCGGAGAGGGCGTTTGGCCACATGATTACAAAAAAGGCCTAATAAACTACAGCATCTAATGGTAGGACAGGCACGGTCCGGATTTGTGGTGTTCATAGCTAAACTGCTACACGACCCGAGGTATTTAAATGATTTATGTATAAAACGACACGACGAAGAAGGTTAGGTGGCATAACAATATCAACACCTTAATTAGTTTGCTGGGATGGAGGAGAGGTTGTTGTGCTAACATAGCTCGAGGACAGCAAAGCGCGGTAGAAGCTCGCACAATGAACATCCGTTCGTGGCTAGCAACTTCGAAGCTACAACGACAAATTCTCTGCGGGAAATGAACATATTCATCAAGAAGTATAAATTAAAGCGCGTTGCATTTTGCACTCAAATGGCTGTGATTACGTGGCAATGCATTACAAAGGTTTAGAGTTTTCTTTTCCTCACCTTGACACACCGTATGTTCGCCATGTTGGATTTGATGGCGAAGTGACGTCACGGTCAGCCAAAGATCGTGTATTTGACAAACGCATCGCCAAACGTAAAGTAGTACGTCCTCTGAGCTGAAAGAACCTTCTGTTCAACATCAAATAGGATTGGCGGATATACAAATTACATTAAATAGATGTGTCAATCTAGGTTTGTATGACAGCCCTTTTCAAACCATTTTTAAAAGTGTACGTTTTATACAAGTTTAAATCTTATAAAAACAGTATTGAAACATTTAGGTAAGCATTTTAAAAAAATGTAAGTTTAAGATTGATCAAGGGTCCCCAACCTTTTCAGAAAACACTTTCATCACATTAACTGAAAACCTGAATGAAATGCTTAGGCTTTGATTATATATGTATATTATTTATTTGAAATGTAATTGTGCACAAATTGTTAGACAATGCCAGATATGTTGCACAATCGTCACACTCGCTCGCTCACGCCCTTTATGCCGTCTGGAAAGTATGTATGATGCAACATAGGTATTCCACTCCAATCTGTTTTAAGCAAGATGTTGACCACCAAGTATGATGGGGGAGCTTCAGCTTCCTTCTACAGTTCCACGCCAGCTGTTCTTGGGTTGGCTGTTTCCATCTCCACCATCTTTGCATAGTGACGGTGTCCACATTGGTCTTGGTTGTACCGAGCAAGAAGATGCTGATTATTATTAATTATTCTTCTGAGGTTCTTAGTGTGGAAGGTGGACTATATGTTAAGGTCTCTTTTAGTCGTCCTCCAGCATTCTCAGCTGTAGGGTGTAATGTACGCACCTCTTAGTTTGGTCTTGGTGCTGTAATGGGATGACTTCCACGTATTGTTTAGCATTCTGAATGCAATCATGGCCTTTTTTAGACCTTCCTAACAACGCTGCCTGCTCTGACCTCATGACTTAAGAGTGCTAGCGTGGTATGTGAATTCTTCAGTTGTTGGAAGACCTTCTGTTTACTTTGACTGGCAAGGGGTTTGGGACATTCAGCATCATCATTTCTGATTTCCGCTGGTTGATCTTCAGGCCTACTTGTTGAGCAGACATGCCCAGATGAGTGTATTTCTTTTGTATGTGCTGATTAGTCATCAGAAAAATCTTAGTCTTCAAGGGTTGAGAAGAGAGTCCATCTTACGGCCCGTGGCAGATACAATGTTGTTTGCATAATCATCCGGTCAATCGCCAAGTTGAAGAGCAAAACTGACAAAAGAACATCCTTGCCAAACACCTGTCCTCACACCAAAAGTGTACTTGAAGTTGTTGTAGGAACTCTTAATGACAAGAACAATCTGTTTGGAATTTCATGTGCCCTCAGTATGCGCCACAGACCTTTGAGGATGCTGTCAAAAGCCTTCTCAAAATCAGTGTAATAGAGAAACACCTGCCTCTGCCATTCAGTGCATATAAGGGAGTGCAGAATTATAAGGCAAATGAGTATTTTGACGACATCATCCTCTTAATGCGTGTTGTCTTACTCCAAGCTGTATAGGCTCGAAAGCCTACTACCAATTAAGCATATTAGGTGATGTGCATCTTTGTAATGAGAAGGGGTGTGGTCTAATGACATCAACACCCTAAATCAGGTATGCATAATTATTAGGCAACTTTTTTTCCATTGGCAAAATGGGTCAAAAGAAGGACTTGACAAGGTTCCGAAAAGTCAAAAATAGTGAGATATCTTGCAGAGGGATGCAGCACTCTTAAAATTGCCAAGCTTCTGAAGCGTGATCATCGAACAATCAAGCGTTTCATTCAAAATAGTCAACAGGGTCGCAAGAAGCGTGTGAAAAAACCAAGGTGCAAAATAACTGCCCATGAACTGAGAAAAGTCAAGCGTGCAGCTGCCAAGATGCCACTTGCCACCAGTTTTGCCATATTTCAGAGCTGCAACATCACTCGAGTGCCAAAAAGCACAAGGTGTGCAATACTCAGAAACATGGCCAAGGTAAGAAAGGCTGAAAAACAACCAACACTGAACAAGACACACAAGCTGAAACGTCAAGACTGAGCCAAGTAATATCTGAAGACAGATTTTTCTAACGATTTATGGACTGATGAAATGAGAGTGAGTCTTGATGGGCCTGAGGGATGGGCTCGTGGCTGGATCGGTAAAGGGCAAGGTGGAGTACTGGTTTGGGCTGTTAACATCAAAGATGAGCTTGTGGGGCCTTTTCGGGTTGAGGATGGAGTCAAGCTCAACTCCCAGTCCTACTGCCAGTTTCTGGATGACACCTTCTTCAAGCAGTAGTACAGGAAGAAGTCTGCATCCTTCAAGAAAAACATGATTTTTATGCAGGACGATGCACCATCACACGAGTCCAAGTACTCCACAGCATGGCTGGCAAGAAAGGGTTTAAAAAAAAAAAAACTAATGACATGGCCTCCTTGTTCACCTGATCTGAACCCCATAGAGAACCTGTGGTCCATCATCAAATGTGAGATTTACAAAAAGGGAAAACAGTACACCTCTCTGAACAGTGTCTGGGAGGCTGTGGTTGCTGCTGCATGCAATGTTGCTGGTGAACAGAGCAAAATACTGACAGAATCCATGGATGGCAGGCTTTTGAGTGTCCTTGCAAAGAAAGGTGGCTATATTGGTCACTGATTTGTTTTTGAGTGTCATAAATGTATATTTGTGAATGTTGAGATGTTATATTGGATTCACTGGTGAAAATAAATGAAATTGTTAAGTTGCCTAATAATTATGCACAGTAATAGTCACCTGCACACACTGACATCCTCCTAAAATAGCCAAAACTAAAAACTTCCAAAAATATAAAGCTTTGATATTGAGTTTTTTTGGGTTCATTGAGAACATGGTTGTTCAATGATAAAATTAATCCTCAAAAATACAACTTGCCTAATAATTCTGCACTCCCTGTATTCAGTGCATAGTCCAATCAGACTATTTTCTTCACTTTACGAAGACATATAGGCATCATTGGAAAAAACAAACAGTCAAGTATGTGTGTTTTAATTTTTTAATATTTATTTTTGCCAGTCCAAAAATGTCCATTCTTAAACAACGGAAAGTGTTACATGTAAAATAGGTCTTGTACAAACAAACAAAGGTGGTTTTCATTCTGACAGGCTGCATATAACAATATTTACACACGCTTAAAAATACAGCACTTTTTATGATAGAAATGGAAGGCTTACTAAAAAGAAAGGTAAGTGAATGAAAGCTGCAGCCTAGGGCATCAAGCTGCCACATTGTAGAAGGCAGTGAGCTGTATAGTTGTATCTCCAAAAAATGGGATGAAATATCCCACATCCCACAACAACACAACTGACTACCTCACAACACCACAGCTACACATGCATCAAAAGCCATCTCGGTACATGACAATGACAGCTTCACAAGAGACTTTTCAGTAGTTGAAAGAATTAGTATGGTGCCATGTCAGCATCAAAGGCTGCAGCCAGTCTCCACGGCAACCCAACACAGGATGTTGGCCTCTTGTCATGTGGAGGATGGTTTGGTTGCCGCGAGAAAGACAGTAGGCTGTATAGTTATCTCCCAGATCTGGTGTGATCCTAAAACTATACAATCTACTACCTCATCCCACAGCCCCACTGCCATTTAAGAGAAAGAAGGTGGCGGCCATCTTGTCACAAATAATGCAGACATCCTCTGGGTGCTTTCATTTTCTTCATGAGGGACTCAAAAAGCAAACAAGTCCGGTGGGAATAAGAAAACTGTTGAGTATTGATATTTGAACAAGATAGTGAAAATAATACAGAATAAGGTAAAAAGCAATTAATTGTAATACTTGCTATAAAGTATCCAGTTTGTCATGGGTATTGGAGTTAGCAAGGGAATGCATTTACAGTTATAATTCAATAGGCCATTTTGTCAAAACACTGAGTTGTTTCCCCTTTACTGGATTCAACAGTACAATCACAAGCAGGATCATATTTACACTTCAAGAGCAAGCATCAACGTTCATGCCTTTTAACTCAAGTGAGGCTAAAGGCTAACCTGATCACCATCTGAGCCTCGTACGGCTAGTTAGCTGTTTCATTAAAAGACATTGCGAAACCGACAAAGTGAGTCCGTACCAACTCTGGTATATTCTCCTGTGAGGCGACCAGGTAGCTTTAAAACAGAACGTCCACAAACGCACGAGAAACCAGCTAGCCAGTACAGTTGTGACCAGCTAGCGGGAATTGGCGGTTCTCCACCTCTCCGTCCGACCGCCTCTACGTCCGCCGTCCCGCAGACGCCTACGGGGCTGCCGTTGTTGCTACCTTGTAACGGCCGCGGTACACTCCTCCGCTCCGTGGTCGACAATACAGCGAAGGAGTTTACATATTCATAATTTACCAAGCCCGGCTTGCTCCGGTTCTCATCCTCGCCATCTTTCTAGTAGAAGTGGGTTTGAGGTTACTGCTGGCTGAGCGGTTGCCGACATGAGGAAATATCACGAGATCTGAAGGCGACAAAAACGAGATTTCAAGATCGGTCTACTGGAGTCAAAACACAGCATTGAGCTTTTACTTGACCCCCGCGACCCTGAGCATAAGCGGCATAGAAAATGGATGGATGGCTAGAGCGTTACGTTAGACCCGTAGTCAAATTTAAGAGGATTCTATTATTCCAATAAATTTCAATTCAAAGTGTAATTCCTCTGACATTTAAAATATAATGTACATGTAATTTGCTTTCTACAGTTGACAATATCATTCATTTGATCTTCTGCTAGCTAGGGCTGCTGTTAAAACAAATATAGAAAAAACATTTAGAATACAGTTCAATTGAAAATAGTATTTGTTTTATTAGTTTGATTTTTCATCGTGATTGGTGAGACTCAGCCTCACCTGCACATCACTGCTGACCGTTGTTCCAGTTGATGTGCCATAATATCAATTGACTGTAGTACTACTACATATATTTGCCATTATCTACAGTTCAAGGAGTACTAACACCGCCTCTAAGTTTTGCCATTAGGATAATCTCAAATAAAAGTATTTTTGACATCATAGAAAAATACCTATGAACACTGAAAAAATTAATATGGATTAAAAACATTTGAATATTGTTTATGAAGTGCTTTTATTTTTTCAAGTTGTTGCTCTCTGTCTCTACAGTTACAACTTAAATCACTACACTGTTGTACCCTAGTGTCAACACTTTGACATATAGTGGCTAATTTCAGGAGCCTCAAATGTTTATCACTATTATTAAAACATTGAAAATATATTATGTAGCACCGCTGTCTTAGCTTCAATCTTCATTAAAAAAAAAACACTGAATACAGGGGCTATTTTTTTTACTAAAAGAATAAATTTTATTTCAGCACTGTAAATCATTTCCCAACCAGTACAAACATGACTGCCATCTTTGTCTCTTCCTAAACCATTCCTCCCCTCCCTCTGTGAGATCAGACCACCAACAGCCAGACAAAAAATTTTAACATTTTTTTCCTTGCTCATCTTTCCACAAACAGACTGGTGCTTCCATAATGCTAACAATGATGACAAATTATACCGACCATAATTATAACAGCAATAATGATGATGATAATATCTCTATAACAATAATATTATGATATATTGGAACCCTTTTTGCTGCACAGGTAGTTTTTAGGTGGTTCTGGGTACTGAACATGTTGCTGAAGGCATGTTTGAACAAAGTGGCAACAGAGGGCCAACAGTGATCAAACGGAGCACCTTGGCAAAGGGGGTTGGGGGTTTCTTATTATGATGGAGTTGGGAGGGTGGCTGAGGGGGGAGTGGCAGTGTAGAGACAGACAGATAGGGACCTTGATTCAATATGGACAAAATGATGTGAGAATCCTGCAGATAGCTCAGAACAGTACAAGACAAGGCTCAACTTTTCCACCCTAAAACATAATACTTTTTTTTGCCTACACTGCACAGCATGTTTCTTACCCCAGGACTTATCTAACATTGTCACTCTTTTGAGACTCCCACCATCTGGGCAATAACATGGGTGGCTTTTTAACCACACAGTCAGGAGCACAAGTCATCCTCGCAATATTCAGCTGATGTAGGTATCCCTTCTGAAGGACTGAACAATTGTTAAATCTACTCCATGATTGGTTGCACAAATGTTTGAGGTCTCATCCAGTTATAAACCCAAAACACTGTAAAATCCTCACTTCACATGTGATGTTTTAGCAAACATGATAATTTCATATTCCATCCATCTCTAAGTTGTGTTTCAAGGAAAACTAGCCCACTTTGGAGTCAAGGAAGTTAAGGCGCGTTTTAGAAAGCAAACAACATTAAAAAAAATAAAGGGGAAAGAGAGGGGCACTCAAAACCCGTCCGAGACTGACAGCGTATTTGTCGAGCGTCATTCCTTCTCATGAACTGGATCTGATGTATGTGCAGTGGTTCACACAGTCTAAATTCAGTCAATGTGGAACTGCAGAATTAGCGTCAATGAGCGAGAGCAAGACACAACCCTTCTCGTCCTGGTGCTTCTTGCCTACTTCTCGCTCGTCACACTTTCTTCCTGCTTCCCTGTCTGTTTGCGTCTTCACGACAACCATGGTGTATGTCCACCGCTACATCACAGTCCTAAAATTACATGTGCTGCAATGTCATTATACATATATATATAATCATACTTATCTATAAACTCAGCAAGCTGTCGATATTTGTAGGAGGCAGGGATAGACTATGGGCGCTTCAGGGCACGGGATAAAGGGAGGTGTACTTTGGTTATCAGGGGGGATGTTCCGCTGCTTTGTGCAAGGGCGCAGAGTTCATCTTAGATTGGTAGTCGACCACAACATTATCATTAGGGATATTATGAAAATCAACAGTGCAGACAATGGTTCTCATCAGTAACGGGCAATATTTACTTACGTACATTAATGGTTAAGTGGTCTAAAGATGCCATATAATAGGTAAGGAAAATCGCAATCATTACAGTTCAAATCTCTAGGTTGTCTAAGCGTAATTCCGTACTAACTGAAGCAATGGTAGAAGGATTAGAAGATGTAACAACATTAAAATAGTAAGAAAAACACAATTTGCACAACTGAATTGAAGTTTTTTTTCAATTTTTTTCTAACTGGCTAGATACATACATAAACTGATTATTAATGTTAAGATAATCTTTACTGTCAGTTGGGTTGATTAAAGGTGTGGGGCAGCCTGGAAGAGAAAAGAAAGGCGGCCAATGCATATGATCCTAGGGCTACGCAACAAGCAAGGAGGCGGTGGAGTGAAATAAAGAACTTCAGGTAAATTGATCTCATTGTGACTGTGTGTGTGTTCAGTAGTAAAACTGTCTGAGGTGTCAATGTGTAGTGCTCATGAAGAAATCACCAAGGTCAACCAGTTAAAGGTTGGAACACTTTCAGGGCATATATCGTTAAAATCGTAAAATTTTAAGATCATAGAGGCTTTTAATTAAAATTGACTTTTGGAAACTCTGGTTGAGACAAACACAATTTTACTCAAAATTCAGCTCTTTTCCTTCCTACTCCTCTGTGGGCATGTTGAATTTTGCAGGTGTAATATTATATTATTATTATAATCATAAGCTAATCTCCTGTTGTGACCTAAAGAGTTTTGACAAGCAAGATATCTACATGTGGAAATCTAATTAGAGTTGTTGCTTCATGGGGACCAAAGTGAAAGGGATCTGTGTGCTTGTGTGCCAAGAAAGAAAGAAAGAGCAGTTAAAAGGAAAAAAAATTGTCATAGAGGGCACAACGTGTAAAAAAGCAGAGAAGGGTGTGATTGGTTTAACAAGCATTAAAAAAAAAATCACTAATCAAATCACTATTGAACTAAAACAGACAAGGTCAAGGGGGACACTACATGTATTGTGTTGCTGTTCTTATGCATACTAGCTATTGTGAAACTGAGGGTTTAACATCTATGTATGTGCATGTATCAGCGGGGTATTCCTGTCTACGTGAAACCTCTATCATGTATTTTTTCATGTACATGCAAACATGATTGTAGGGATTCAAAGTCAGTCGATGTGTTAAATGATCTCCAATGAACGGACAACCACTCCACTGGCAACTAAAACTGCACAAATATATCACTTCAGCACAAAAGCAGAGAGAATGTGTGTGTGTGTGTGTGTGTGTGTGTGTACTGTATTTTTTTGCATGTAAGCGTACTTGCACGTGTATGTGTGTGTTAATGAGTGGCAAGCAAATCGATAAAGGGCATCATACACCAGATCATACTGGCTCGCCGCAGAAAAACAATGTACTTTGAAATACATGTCCTAATGTCGAAATACTTGAAAGCAGTAAAGTATGTGACTCCTAAAAAGTCTAGACTTAGTAATTCGGCCAGTGGAGCTATATTCTCTAGCCTAGTCTTGATGTCTTGAGTGTTTTTAAGTCCAGACGCTGCTACTCTAGACCTATCAAAAACACACAGCACCCAGCGGTGTAGGTTTATTTCTTACCAGAAACTTATTTCATGTCATTAGGTGTCAAAAGTCAATGGCGCGCCCCAGCCATGTGACAAGTGCATGCCTATACCCATCGCTGGGTCAGTTATTGGCGTCTCACTGTAATGGTTGTGTTCATAACATGGGGGATGTCTGACGTGACTACATTAACACTTACATATAGTCATGGTCTTTTCCTTTAAAAAGGCATTTCCATGTAAATTTTGTGGCACTCAAAAGAGCACAAGTCATCAACATAGTATGAAAATAAGGTGCTTTGTTGTTGACTTGCCTTTTATACTGTACAGAGCATATTTCCACGCTCATGGCCAGCATCTGTCGGGTATGTCTACTGCTTTGAAACATGCAGTTGTTCGGTGTATATAGAACTGATAAGTAGTACATATTTTTATTTCCATTGTCTGTAGGGGGATATTTCGTGCTTTAACGTAAGTGCTTTAAAAAAAAACAATTTACTATCGTAGTCTCCAAATATGAGTGTGACAGTGGGGGCACTGTGAAGGCTCCTTCTGTCCATGACACACAATCTGACCCATAAAGTTTCCACCTTGTTGGGCAGTTACTTCACAGCGAAGAAGAGCATGCTGTTGGTTTAAAGTGACACACTGGAGCTTGGCAGCACACATAGCTCTCTGCATGTGGCTATTGTCAAGACAACGTTTACTCATTCGCCAACAAAGGGTGCAGGGATCTTTGAGGCAAAGCTGGCACACCCATTTAAAATCTGTGACCGCATGTCGGCCAGCTGCGTTAAAATTCACTTTGGACGTTACTTTTCTGAAACTGAATCCGTGGAAACATGGAGATTCAGGTGTCCTTAGAAAGTTTTTTGTGAAGTTCTTTAGGTGAAGTTCTCTAGGTCGCTTTGCGGGGGCTGCATGGAACCTTCTGTTTATCTGCTGGGCAGCAGTTTTTTATTTTTGGCCTTTAACTCTAGAAAGGTGCCATAGAGTGTTTCACTTCTCTATCACCTGGCAGAGGACCTTCCAGTGTGGTCTAACATCTTAAAAACAAAGTGCGTCTTTGTCTGAAACCACTTGTACACATTCTTACGTCTTTCAAATAGATCTCTACCTTTAAATGTCGTTGTACATGTCATTATCATTATGTCATTATCAATAATTAGGTGCACACCCCCTACACACAAGTCAATGAATCTCTATCAGGGGCCTTAAAAAAAAATTCTTACATTTAAATACAACATCAAGTGCTTTTGTTGGAATAGTACAATCAAACTTTAGGAAAAAGGAGCAGAAGGCTGGGAATTTAATTTTTTTTAAGGAGCGGGTTAAAACCTTGCATACTTAAGGGATTAAGGTGCATAATTTCCTGGGGTTCATTAGCACAGCTAAGATCAACACTATGCTACATAGGTCAAAGTAAAATAGTATCCTAATATGTTTGTGCAGACATGCTCCAGTGATAAGATAATCAATTGAACTATAAAGAAGGGAAGGAGTAGCAAAAATGCTAAATTCTTTTTCTTTTTTAGCAGGTTATCTTGCACAGTCAGGGGGTTACTGGGCAAACTAAAGTCACTTTAATTATTTCCAACAAAGTCTCTGAATGTCTCTTTGAGCGGCGTCAGTCAAAGCTTACATGACAATCACAAATCGCATTGACACACAAACCGTGGTGACAAAGTTGAGATGTTGTAACCATGGAAACCACATCCAATCTGTCACTGGGAACCGCAATGTGTGCAGAGTTTCAAACAGTGGGACCGTTAAAACAACACAGAAAACCCAAGCTGTACAGATGACCGTACTTGAAAGCGGGCTTGTTTAGGTGGTGGGTGGTGATGGGGTAGAACTTGAAGCGTACTTTACTTTGTGTGCGGGAGGGAGGCTATTTTTTGAGGGGTTGGGCGCTTACAGACTTATAGAGAAAATCTCTTTATAAAAACATAAAAGCACATGAGAAAACTAAAAATAGGATTTAACTGCTTTGACAACCAACCGTTTGGATGCCTCACATGGAGCAGAATAGAATATGAGAAAGATATTTCAATGGCTTCCTGCTCCATGGGATAACATGCAGAGTTAGCAGTCAATGCTACAAAGACAGGGAAAGGCAGTCAAACACATAACTCTCTCTCTGAGCAGCGCATCCTGGAAAGGACGTCGTCACTCCTCCTTCTGTAGCGCTCCATCTGACGGGCAGTCGTCAAGGCAACAGGGGGCCTCCACTTCAACCCCCTCTGATTGGTTGTCTCTGCTGGCTAAGGCACACTGGATTGGCTGGGCCAGGGGGACCAGCTCCAAGGGCTGCCCGATGGCTGCTGAGCTGCCATTCAGCTGCTGAGTCGCAACCTCTGGCGTAGAGCCCACCTCTTCTGGGGGTTTTGGGGGACTGTTGGACGGTGGGGGTGACGATGTCTGGGGGAACGGAGAAGTTAGGAGAAATTGCAATTTCAGGCTAATATCAAGCTTTTTCTCTGGTGGTTCTACTAATTCAGCAAATGTTTTCTAATGAGTTAAAATACCTGTGTTCTGCTGGCTGTTGCCTTTTTCCCTCCCCGTAGCTTTGATGGAATATCTTTACCTCTCCTTGGGGGAGGAACAAAAAAAACAGTTGTTGAATAGAAAATGTTTTCTAATTGGGTAAGAAGTTAACATTTGTAGTGCCCAGAACACAGAAAGTGTGTGCCACACCTTGTGCTATGATCAGCTATATACAGTAGGTCAGTTGTTTGGCTTAGATGTAGATACTTTTGTATGCATTGGGTTTCTGTCCATCTACCACTGCAGAGATCATAATTTTATTTGGAACACAATACCATTTAGTGATTATAAAAGTTCTGTAGTTAATATGTGATATAAAATGAAATAAACATTTTGTCTTCTGTGACAAAACCCATGACATTTGATTGTCACAGGGTTGAAGAAGTTGTAATTCACCAGCTTTCCCACTAGGTAGAGAACATGCAGTAGATTTTAATTGTGTTTTTAATACATAACGGTAGACTACAATCATGTTTCTGAGACAAAAATGACTCACCCTTTCCCTGTTCCCACTGAAACCACTTGCATGTTGAACCCCCCTCTGCCGCGTATTGGCTTGTTCCCAGCCCACTGGCCTACAACCATGCCAGCAATCTCCAGTTTTCCTCCCTGAGGAGGTATGGACTGGATGCCTGGAAAAGAAATTGATCGATTCTTAAGATATACTATATAAAGTCGTCCCTCGTTTATCGTGGTTAATTCGTTTAAGTGCATTTCCAAGAAGTAGGATTCCATGTTAATCAATGCAATATTTACATAGTTTGAACATAAAACATTTATGTCCGTCTAAATATGCTTAAACATTTTTAGAACCCCCAGACATGAAATAACACCCCTATAGTCACCTTTACACTCATTACCCAATATAGTAGACATACTGTAAGTGAAAATGAGCCAATGTAGACATACAAAAGATAGACTCACATGTTAGTATTGACAGTGAACTTCTTGGTGGCTATTGTCTCGTTAATGTAATATTACGGACACTCAGAGACCGGTGTAGAATACTACTCTACTGTCTACGGTTAAGGAGCGACTCAGGATGCACTTCACGCTTTATGAACTAGTAAAGAAAATCTGTAGTGAACATTCACAAGAGCTGTTGTCAGCTTCTCACTACACTGCTCACCTGCTGCTAGCATTCAGCTAACAGTTAACTCTAGCCAGCTGATGTCACACAAGTCACATCCCAGGACCCGCTTCTAAAAGGTGGACACAACTCAGATACTGCACTACACTTCCTTTCACATCTATTGAATGCCTTATATTTGTATTTTACTTCACTTAGCTATTTTTATGCTTGGAAATTATTCATTTAGGCTATGAATACGTACAATAAATGATAATACAATAATATGGAAGTGGTAGTGTGTAAAGCATTATTGGAAGAATACAATAAGTGCATTAGGCACACTTAAAACCCTGCAATCTAACACATCTCGATGTTCCCAGCATTAGTAAGTGATGGTGTTAAACAGCTGCTTGCTACTGGACGTTAAAGATTACTTAAATAATGATATGTTGATACTATATATACAGTGATATTATATACAGTATATACAGTGGAACCCCGGGATACGAATGCCCTGTGATATGAAAAACACCTGATTTTGTTTTTAACTTATGCTTACGAATGTGTTCGCGTTACAAAAGGATGATCATGCCAAAACTATTTTTTTCGGAATTTTTCTGATTTACCGTATTTTAAGGCGCATACGGTCCTCAAAAAACTGAAGCTAAACAGTGAGTTTAGTTAAACTTTAGTCTACATTTAACAATACACTCACTGTATTTTTTTAATCACTCTTCTCCCAAAAATCAATCGAAGCCCTCATCTTCTGCATCTGAATTGAATAGCTGGGCAATCTCGTCGTCAAACATGCCGTGTTCCCTGTCATCATTGTCGGCCGTCAGTCTCGTTGTCAGTTGGCTGTTCAGCAAAGATGCCGGCTTTCGCAAAAGCTCAGACAACAGTTAAAGCAGATACCTTAGCCCAGGCATCCACAATCCATTCACATATGGTGGCGCAACTCGCAGGCAAAAATTTTGTTTTGCAGCACAACGGTAGGATACCTACTGGAGGCATGGCAGAGGTAAGTGTACGTACTGTACGTATTACGTAATGTTCTCTGATTGGTTTATCGCTGCCAGCAAACATGCTGTACTGCAATTCGCTGCGTATCAAAGGTAAGAAACTTTTAGAATTTTAACTCAATCTACATTCAATTTCAGGTTTTATTATTACATTACATTTGTATTACAATACTCTTTATAGCCTATTAAATGGCAGAACAGTGTTTTTTCCATTGTATAAAGGGTCTTCCGAGTCAGTGGAACAAATTAGCCAATTTATGTGTTAAATGTTGTTCGGGTTACGAAACAATTCATCTTACAAAAATCCTTTTGGAACAAGGTGTGGTCATGAAGTCATTTGAGCGCCTGGTTCTGCCTCATCTCAAGTCCTTTACCTCCCCGCTCCTGGACTCTCTGCAGTTCGCCTACAGAGCCAACCGGTCTGTAGATGACGCCATCAACCTGGCCCTCCACTACATCCTGCAACATCTGGACTCCCCAGGAACCTACGCCAGGATCCTGTTTGTGGACTTCAGCTCTGCATTCAACACCATCCTCCCTGCTCTGCTCCAGGACAAGCTCACCCACCTCAACGTGCCTGACTCCACCTGCAGGTGGATCACTGACTTCCTGACGGACCGGAAGCAGCGCGTGCGGCTGGGGAAGAATGTCTCGGACACTCGGACTATCAGTACGGGATCCCCACAGGGCTGTGTACTTTCCCCCCTGCTCTTCTCCCTGTACACCAACAGCTGCACCTCCGGCCACGACTCGATGAAACTGATTAAGTTTGCGGATGACACCACCCTCATCGGCCTCATCTCAGATGGTGATGAGTCTGCTTACAGGAAGGAGGTGGACCAGCTGGTGTCGTGGTGCAGCTGCAACAACCTGGAGCTCAATGCTCAGAAGACAGTGGAGATGATCGTGGACTGCAGGAAAGTCAAAGCCCCCCTGCCCCCCCTCGTCTTGACAGACTCTCCCATCACAACTGTGGACTCTTTCCGCTTCCTGGGCACTAACATCACCTCCCACCTCAAGTGGGAGCAGACCATCAGCTCCCTCATCAAGAAGGCTCAGCAGAGGATGTACTTCTTGAGGCAGCTGAGGAAAGCCAAGCTGCCTGTCCAGACGATGGTGCAATTCTACACGGCCATTATTGAGTCCATCCTCACCTCCTCCATCACAGTGTGGTTCGCTGGGGCCACTGCCAGGGACAAACACAGACTGCAGCGCATCGTGCGGTCCGCCGAGAAAGTGATCGGCTGCAGCCTTCCATCTCTCCAGGACCTGTACGTCTCCAGAACTCGGGGGCGAGCAGGCCGGATACTTGCTGACCCTTCCCACCCTGGACATGGACTATTTGAGCCACTTCCCTCTGGCAGAAGGTTACGGTCCATTCGGACCAGAACCTCTCGCCACAAGAACAGTTTCTTTCCTGCTGCTGTTGAACTCATGAACACTTTATAACCAGTATTTTTGGCACCTTATAATACCTGCACTAAAAACACACTCATGCCTTTACTTATCAGTGATTTCAACTTTTTACTCAGGGTTCTATGTTTAGTTAGTGTTAGTTCTATGTTTATTTAATGCTCTATGTTTACTTAGAATTCTACTTCGCACTGAGTCGCCAAAGAAAGTTCCTAGTTCGTGAATTGTTCACTTACATGGCAATAAAGTTTTTCTGATTCTGAAATTATTTTGTACCCTGAGGTTCCACTGTATGTGTGTGTGTGTGTCTCTATACTGCATACATATATACATACACTGCTCAAAAAAATTAGAGGAACACATGAAAACACAACAATCAGATCTAAACAGGGGGGAAAATGATCTTGAATATCTTTCCTGATAAGTAGGTGATGTATTAGTAACAAAATGATGCCAGACAATTTGATAGAAATTAAAATGATCACCCTATAGAAGGGAAGGGGGGGAATCAAAGACACCCCAAAAATGAAAATGAAAACATGATGCAGCAGACTGGTCCATTTTGCCAAAATGTCCTTGTAGAAACTAAAAATGATTCACAGTAGTTTGTGTGGCCCCCACGTGCTTGTATGCATGCCTGACAACGCCGGGGCATGCTCCTAATGAGAGGGATGGTGTCCTGGAAGATCTCCTCCCAGATCATCGCTGCATCACTGAGTTCCTGGACAGTCTGAAGAGAAACCTGCCGGTGCCGGATGGACCTAAACATAATGTCCCAGAGGTGTTCTATTGGGTTTAGGTCAGGTGAACGTGGGGGCTTGTCGATGGCTTCAATTCAGTCATCCTCCAGGAACTGCCTGCATACTCTAGCCACATGAGGTCGAGCATTGTCGTGGACCAGGAGGAACCCAGGTCCCACTGCATTAGCGTAGGTTCGGACAATTGGTCCAAGGATTTCATCCCAGTACCTAATAGCAGTCAGGGTGCCATTATCTAACCTGTAGAGATCTGTGCGTCCTTCCAGGGATATGCATCCCTAGACCATCACTGACCCAAAAATCGGGTCATGGTAACTGATGTTGCTGGCAGCATAACGTTCTCCACGGCATCTCCAGACCCTTTCACGTCTGTCAGGTTGAACTTCCTCTCATCGGTGAAGAGGACAGGGCGTAGTTGCCAATTCTGGAGGTCTATGGCAAATGCCAATCGAGCTCTACAGTGCTGGGCAGTGAGCACAGGGCCCACTACAGGACGTCGGACCCTCAGGTCACCCTCCTGCAGCCTGTTTCTGATTGTTTGGTAGAAACATTCACACCAGTGGCCTGCTGGAGATCATTTTGTGGGGCTTTGGCAGTGATCATCCTGTTCCTCCTTGTACAAAAGAACATATACCGATCCTGCTAAGGGTTTAAGGACCTTCTACGACCCTGTCCAGCTCTCCTGGAGTAACTACCAGTCTCCTGGAATCTCCTCCATGCTTATGAGACTGTGCTAGGAGACATTGGTGGTCTCAATCTGGAAAACCATTTCCTGTTTTGGGGTCTGTCTCATTGTTGCCTGTCTGATGCGCCTGTTGTTGATTTCATTACTAACAAAGCAGCTGAAACTGATTAACTACCCCTCTGCTACTTAACTGACCAGATCAATATCCCAGAAGTTTGACTAATAGGTTACTACACTCTGATTAAAAAGTTTTCCTCTAATTTTTTGGGGGGAGTGTATATACATAAATACATACTGTATATGCACACACATATATATACACACATACATACACACACACACACACACATATATATACTTATACAGTGAGGGAAAAAACTATTTGAACCCCAGCTGATTTTGTAAGTTTGCCCACAAACAAAGAAATGATCAGTCTATAATTTCAATGGTAGGTTTATTTGAACACAGAGAAAATCTTCTTTTCGTTTTGGCTTCTCCCTGCTTAAAAAAAAAATCCAGAAAAATGCGTTTCAAAAAAAGTTAAATTAATTTTCATTTCTATGAAGGAAATAAGTATTCGATCCCTTTGAAAACGTGCTTCAGTACTTGGTGGCAAAACCTTTGTTGGCCATCACAGAGGTCAGACGTTTCTTGTAGTTGGCCAAAAGGTTTGCACACATCTCGGGGGGTGGGGGTGGGGGGGTGGTTTGGCCCACTCCTCTTTGCAGATCCTCTCCAAGTCATTAATGTTTCGTGGCTGATGTTTGGCAACTCAAACCTTCAGCTCCTTCCACAGATTTTCTATGAGATTAAGGTCTGGAGGCTGACTAGGCCACTCCATGACCTTAATATGTTTCTTCTTGAGCCAATCTTTTGTTGCCTTGGCCGTGTGTTTTGGATCATTGTCATGCTGGAATACCCAACCGGGACCCATTTTCAATGCCCTGACTGAGGGAAGGAGGTTTTCACCCAATACTTGACGGTACATGACCCCATCCATCCTCCCTTTGATGCGATGCAATTGTCCTGTCCCCTTGGCAGAAAAACACCCCCAAAGCATGATGTTTCCACATATTCCAATATCCATATTTGACAGTGGGGACTGTGTTTTTGGAGTCATAGGCAGCATTCCTCCTCCTCCAAAAACGACGAATTGAGTTGATGCCAAAGAGCTAAATTTTGGTCTCATCTGACCACAACACTTTCACCCAGTCTTCCTCTGAATCAGTCAGATGTTCAGTGGCAAACTTCAAACGGGCATGTAGATGGACTTTCTTGAGCAGGGGGACCTTGCGTGCACAGCAGGATTTCAGTCCTTCACGGCGTAGTGTGTTACCAACTTTTTTGTGTGTGTTTTTGTGGTGACTATGGTCCCAGCTGCCTTGAGATCATTGACAGGTTCCTCCCGAGTGGTTCCGGGCTGATTCCTCACCATTCTCATTATCATTAAACTCCACGAGGTGAGATCTTGCATGGAGCTCCAGACCGAGGGAGATTGTGTTAATTTTCTTCCATTTGCGAATAATTGCACCAACTGTTGTCACCTTCTCACCCAGCTGCTTGGCGATGGTCTTGTAGCCAATTCCAGTTTTGTGTAGGTCCACAATCTTGTCCCTGACATCCTTGAAAAGCCATTTGGTCTTGGCCATGGTGCAGAGTTTGGCATCTGGATTGATTGATTGCTTCTGTGGACAGGTCTCTTTTATACAGGTAACGAGCTGAAAGGGCTGCCAATGTCAGCTCGTTACCTGTATAAGATCCACCTGGGAGCTAGGGATCTCGCTGACAGATACGGGATCAAATACTTATTTCCTTCATGAAAGTGCAAATTGATTTATAACTCTTTTTGAAACGCATTTTTCTGGGGCGTTTTGTGTCATTGTCTCTGTGTTCAAATAAACCTACAATTGAAATTATAGACTGATCATTTCTTTCTTAGTGGGCAAACTTACAAAATCAGCTGGGGTTCAAATAGTTTTTTCCCCTCACTGTACACACACACACACACACACACACACACACATATATATAAAATGATATATATAATTATATATTATAATTATATATTATATTAATATATATAATTAATATAATTATATTATAGTTATAACATTATAATTATATATTATATATAATTATATACAATTACTTACACTTTTGCGAGACAAACGTATCAAAAGACACCTGCATGGTTTTGTGACTCGGTTAAATAAAAAAAATTGTTTGTCGCGTCATATACTTTTTCAATTTAATGTTATTAAATTATTGTTAAAATCGGGTCTGGTCTAGTCCTCGTAGACCCAATCTTGTGCATAGTTCCATCTTGTGAGACCCCTACTAATAACAAAATTAATAGCAAGCTGCATGGAGGCAACTTACCAGCTGCAGCCGTGTTGGCCACCCCAATCGAAGTAGTTTTAGTACTCAAACATCCATGTATTAATGTAAGATGAAAAAAAAAGTAAAGAATCTGTGTACCTGGGAAGGCTCTGGGTCTGTGCTGGGCAGGGTGGTGTGGATGATGCGGGTGATGAGGAGGCAAGCCACCCATGGGCCGAGGTGGGTAGAGAGGGGGCATAGGGTAAAAAGGGGGCACCATGGCAGGTGGTAAGAAGGCAGGGGGTGGAAGGGGGGGAGGTGGTGGTGGAGGACGAGAAAGATTGATCCCCTCAAGAATCGCCTGCCGCATCTTCTCGACTTTGGACACCAGTTCCTCCTGCCAAGCAGAAAGAAACACTGGATCAAAACTTTCACGAGTATGACAGTCCTGGGCTTTATCAAATTGGTGACATATTCTTCCTTCCACTTCTAGAATGTCCAAATCCTAAATACCTGTGATGAGTGAATTGCTATACTCTGGAGTGGAGTGCTTTCATACCTGGCCTTCACACATATCTAGCAGGGCAGCACGATCACGGGCAGCACGGGCCAGTTTACTCTGGAACAGTTTGCCATCAAAAAAGCCCCAGGGACAGCAGTGTTCCCATGGCAATGGCTGGCCGCATACATCGTTGATGAAAAGCGCTGTGTCAACACCAGCCATAAAGAGAGCAGCCAGCTGCACGCCACGGGCATCCACTTTTTCCACCTGACAGCCGCACAAATGAATCTCAGTCAAAGATAGAAAATTTGACAAAAATGCAGCATGTTTCAACAAGTCGTTGTGAGAGTGGTCCATTACTTTGAGCTCCTGTAGCTGGTCTGGTTCATAGAGCTGATTGGAAACAGCCTGGGCCAAGAAGGCATCCAGCTCATGTCTCTGGAGGATCCTCCCTCCAGGCCACTGCATCATATACCTGAGAAACAAAGCACAATTTAAAGCAGCAAGGCTTACCTGCAACTTTTCTATGGCTAAGGTTTACAGAGAAGGCACTCAAAACAACACAATCTCACTCCTACAACCAGCACTGGTGAATGTCCTACCTGAGCACGCAGCACATAAGCAGCAGATGCTGTGGGACCTGTGCTGGGTTGAGGAGGGCTGGGCAGTCGGAGCGTAGACAGGCCAGGAAGGCCCTGGTTCTCCTGGAGCGGTCCTCACTGGCACGACCCAACCACAGGCGACGTAAGTTTGGGCAGGTCCACTCCCGGAAACACAGAGCAGGAACCAGTTCAGGAGTCAGAGCTGACTTGGCTTTACCACTGCTCCACTCTTTGACAATCACTGGAGGAACTGAGAATGGGTAAAACTGTTAAATCTTCTTAGTAGGGTTTTTTTTGCAACTACTTCACTATCCCAGTCCCTACCTTCCAAGGGAGCTCTCTTGCGGAGGGCGAGTCTTTCCAGGCGGCGGTGTGTCTCAGCCAGACTGAAGAGGACACCATAGGCATACTGTCTGGCAGCACGAAATAGCAGAGATGCAGGGGGTAACTCAGAGTTACACTCATCCTCTATACATACTGGCATTTTCATCTCTCCCTGTTGGCAAGGAAAGGACCACAGCATATATTAAAACATTGCCAAAAAATGTACGCTTTGTAAAAGAGCTACAAAGTGACAAAAATAATCCTCATGAAAGTCATTCAGTTGAATGTAACTTTACCTTAGTCAAAATGTGATAAATCTGTGGGTACATAAGCCCTCTTCTGTGTCTATGTTCTGCTACACGAAGAACCTCAGCACTAACCTAAAAAAAGATCACATTTTCTAACAGCACATTTATACATACATTAAATCACATTCTCCTATATTTTTTTCACCACTATGGCAAACCTGAGGCAGAGGGGGGGTGGTTATGTCCATGTGACTCCTCGTCGCCATAGACAGCAGTGACGGAATGTTTGACCCACTCCCGTTTCCTTGGGAGCCGTCTCCAGAGACCGGGCCCTCCCAGCGTGAGGGTTTGTCCGTCAAATGGCTGTGAGAATAGGTGAAGGTGAAACCATGTCCACGTTTCACACGTTTACAGTCATGATAAATACTGCAACCAATTTAAAATAACAATTCGTAAGTTGTTGACTGCCATAACCCCTAAATCTGCAAGTGTATCCTGGCAAGATGATTAGCCCTGTACTACTAGCCCTTGGGAGCCGAAAATCCTTTAATCTAAAGCTACACAACTATACACAAGAAGCTTGTTGACAAAAAGACAATCAGACAGCAACTGTCTGAAAGGTGGTAAGTTTTTGCAAAGGCACCATGAATTTGGAAACTCATCTTTTGGAATGAGAATTCAAGATTACTTTGTGCCCTCATATTTACAGTTCATTCCTATTAATTTCAATCACAAGCACACTATTTGTCCAAATGAATTAATTCTCTAAACGGGCCACACGGTCGGTTGAGTGGATAGCATGATGGCCTCACAGTCAGAATGGTTCAGAGTTCGAATCTCTGTTGGGCATCTCTGTGTGGAGTTAGCATGCTCTACCCGTGTGTGCGTGGGTTTGCTTCGGGTACTCCGGTTTCCTCCCACATTCCAAAAACATGCATGGTAAGTTAATTGGCGACTCTAAATTGTCCATTAGAGTGTGAATGTTTGTATGTTTGCCCTGCAATTGACTGGCAACCAGTCCTGGGTAACCCCGCCCCCGCCCAAAGTCAGCTGGGATATGCTCCATCATACCCGCGACCCTAATGAGGATAAGCAGTATAGAAAACGAATGAATAATTCTCTAAACTTCCTTTGAAGTTTCCAGAAAGTTTATAGAAACTGTTTGCTGATTTGCAACAAGGCACATTACATTTGACCACTGTGCTAGTAATATCAAACACAGCTGGCCCTGTCACGGTAACAAATTTTGCTGCAGAAAATTTACTGCTGATAAATGATATGATTGTCAACATTATTTTGGGAGCGTTTTTTTTGGTTAATGTAATTTGGGAGGGGGTGGGGGTACCCGGAAACACTCATGTCATTAGTCAGCTCATTTGCATTTACTTTTCTGTGTGATGCGCTGGTAACATTTAATGAGGTGTATAGAGTTTGGTCAAAGTACATATTTTGGATGTCCCACAATACATTTGAGGCACAATACGGGAATGTATTTCCACCCTTTTGTATTATTTATTTAATTGTCTTTGTCACAAACTTTTTCATGTCAAAGTGACCATGCATTCCAATTGACATCAGTTGGTGTTTTAAACACAACAGGCACCAATAGTGTATTGCACACCTTTTTCTCTGTTTATACAACATGACCGGAGTATATTTTCAAAAATCTATGACATCAAATTACTGCAGACTATGCATTGTGACCCTCTAAGTTCCCTGCACTGTCGCTGGTATGCCGGTGAATACTCTTGATTCCCTGGTAGCCTTTTCAGGAGAATCACCCATTTGCGTTTGCTTACTTGTTACTCCTCACAACACCCACTTGTAGCACTGTGTGGACACTGACTGACGCCTCGCTAAGACCAACAAAACATGCATGCAGATATCAATTTATTGCAGCCGGCAAAACTATCAATTTTGTTTTTATTTTGCGATTAATTAATTAATTGACTATCGTGACAGGTCTAAACCCACCAAAATATTTAACTGTTGATTAGGGCTGGGCATAAATTATTTCAAGGATAAAAAAATTACTTAAATTTTTTAAATTAAAGTAAAAAAAACAAAAAACAGTTGATGACGTGTTTATCCTGCAACTGCGAGCCGCGGTGCACTGTATAGACGCCTCGGGTGTACCACAGCGGTCAAAAGAAAAAACAAGAGAACATGAACATAGCTGAAGGCTGAGGAGAAGGGGAGACTATAGACAAAGAAATTGTTGCTAAACGGGGAGTTGGTACCACTGTAATATGGCAGCAATTTCATTTTGATAGAGCAGATGTGGAGCAACAGACCATATTATGCAACGTTTGCAGAGTTGAGTACAAAGAGACAGAGCCAAGGAGCACATCTAGACTTACCCAGTCAAAAATACAAAACGTCTTTGCTCATGGCCTTCCTTACGACAATAAAGTTGATACAGTGTCATATTATTTAGCCAAAGACATGATGCCTTTACACTCAGTGGAGAAGGACAATATTTAGCTGCATTACTCTATTTGAAATTGCGACTAAATTATATACTTGAATTATGAATACTTTGCACTGGTCTAGTTAGGTAGACAATAAATGCACTTGCTGTATTTAAGTTTGTTACCAAAAAAATCAATAAAGTGTATTTAATCAGAAGAGTATTTAATTAAAAGGGGTAAGATTTGTAGCTTTTTATACAAACGGCGCTGAATTAAATTAGATAGATACTATATTAATCATCAAGATTTTTTTTTTTTTTTTTTAAATCTGAATCAAAAATATTACATACATGCTAAGGACGTATCGCCCAACCCTACTGTTGATTACAAAAAAACTGCTACATCGGTCTAATAAAACAGTGAACTGTTAAGAGTAGTCATCTCATCTTACTGTAATTTCAAAAGTTATTGATGTGTTAGACAAACATTGTATGCGTACCACTAAAGCGTGAAGGCATGTAAAAAAATTCTCTTAGTTATCATGATGTAAAGAATTACCCTAACTACTCTTAAACTAAGAAAGGACAAGAACTTTATGGCATGCACCTTTTTTTTTTTTTTACAAATTCTTTTGTAGACGTTTATGTGGCTGAAGATCAGTGTTCAAGAAGATCAGATTCCGTGTCAAACCATAGATCTCCTAATGTTGAGTAAAAGTATGTAGTACGCAAATAGCTGCAATCTAATGTAATAGACTGCCCAAACCACTGTAAACACGCCACTTGTTTTGTGTCTTACTTTGCATTGCTGTCATTGGGTTCATCACCATCTGATGACGAGGAAGGTGACGGAGATGGACCAGACTGAGTGCCTGCGTGGTGATTCGGCAAACGGCCTCCGCCCTGAGTGGAATCATATGGCGCTGACCAGTCAGAGAAGCCCATCTTTCCTGTCGGTGAGTCATTGCAGTCTTGGGATGGCAGCGGTGGGTCCTGGAACAGGGGGGTGGACCCAGGTCCAAATGGAGCATTTGGAAAGGGTGGTTTTAAGCCGGGGATGTGAGGAGGAGGGAACTGATGGAAAAGAGACTGTGTTAGAAATTAATGTCAAATAATTTCTTCTATTTAATTACATTTTACAGGAGTGTTCAAGATGGAAAGAATCACACCCTCCTCCATTTGTCATGAGGACAAGCAAACACAAACACCTGCTATACACGGATTTCTCCAGAGTTGAGAACACATGCACAAAAGTTACAGCAGCAAATAGGCCAAGACGACGAAGAAAAGGTGTCTACCTGATTTTTTCCAAGATGCATCGGTCCCATATGGCCAGGTGGTCCCCCAAATGGAGTGGGCCCAAACCCAGGTACTAAGCATGGAAAGGCAAAAGATATGCCTATATTTATTATTTATAAAATGAAACATTTATCATTTCACATATAATACCTTGTTTAAACAAAACAAAAAAGCAGCTCCTGTGGAAGGAGCTGAATCTCTGAAGCGTTAACTTAAACTTGTTCATATTATACTACATAAGCAGCCATCACTAGCTGAAAACATTTAACTTTGCTTACAAGGTACTGTAATGATGCGCAAGTATTGACACGGTAGCTCTGTTTACTTACAATTTATAAAGGCAGCCCTTTTGACAGCAACTACTTGGGCCAAAATAAATGAGTCTACAGCTAGTGGGGTGAGATAATGAAATCCATTTTTGGTGGTTTCATTTTACAAATTATTCAATACAATGCTCTGTCCATCCAAAATTATATTCACCTCAAAATGCAAGTTTAACATGAAAAAGTACAGACATTTGGAATAGATGACAGTGCAAAATTATTAGGCAACAAAGTGTGCAGAACTATTACTTACACTATTACATAGCTATTATACTAAATCACATATGAGTTAATCATGCTCATTCCTCATTGTACTCAAGTGATAACACAATATGTTGGTGTTTGTTGTTGCCTGAATAGTTACTCACAAATGAAAGACGAGGGTCCCATGTTTGGCGATCGTGGCTTGGAGGCAGCTGAGAAATAGTCCACAGCTTTCTTGAATCGATCCACCTTATCCTCCATGCGAGACTGAAAGAAGACAATTTATAGTGATCAACAACAATTCCCCATTAAGCCATGGCTGGTGTTTATTTGTTGTGCGTTTATTACACTAGCAAGTAACAAGGCATGTGAAAATGTAATCTGATTGTTCTGCTTGGGTGTTGCTCACAAATAGTAACCACTGATACAGACGACCATAGAACCTGTAACAGCAACAATCATTTATCAATCCCCCAAACACTGAACAATAAATATCTGCACTCAGTAACAAAAGTTAGGTAGAAGTATATTTTACACTCAAGCAAATGATATTCCAAAAAAAAAACATAAATTTGTCCCTATCATAATAATGCATGTTGTTGATGCAATCTAGCTGTGACAAAACTGAGAGACAAGCTGCAACCAAAGCAGCACCAATCAAGTGTCTCCAGGCTCTTATCTAAGCACTATCGCTAGCTATAGCTAGTCAAGAGGCTGAGCTGCACACGTATGAATGTGTTCTGCACACTTCCGCACCTCTCCTTTCACGACGGTGGGATTGCACACGCCCTGGGCTTTTTTAGGTGCTATGCATGATTGGATCCCTACTTGCACGCCAAATACTTAGCCCTCCATGACCATTTGTATTTCCTCATTGAGTAAATACATGTGGCAAAAAACATTTCTGTGTTTCACTTTTAACTTTTTTCCACCATTACACCCCTACATTTCAACGGTGCTTTAAAAGGCTTTGTCTATTTGTCTCCAAATTACTGTTTTTAAACCCAAAAATATAAGAAAATCACCAGCGAGCATATGCTGCCATTAATGTTTTTAAAAGAACAGATTGAGAAAATAAATGTCTGTATTTGTCAAAATTCAGAGTTAAAAAACTTTAACTTTCGCTGGACCCAAATAAAACGATTGTATTTCGTCCTGCATGTTTTAATTAGGCCTGTTTTACAGATTCAAAGTTTAAAAACAAGAGTTATAAACTTTTAGACTTTTTTAAAATTACATATTTCTCAACAAACAATTTGTAGGGCCAAACACTTTAAAAAAGAAAACTGCACGTTTTTTGGGATTTTGCCCATGAGCCACAATCCTTCTGTGAGATATGAACACATACTATATATGTCTCTCTTTTTTCTGTGTGTTTAAGATATAAAAACAGATAAAAAGAGACAGATTTGAGACAGTAGTGAGCTGTTTTATTATTATTATGTAATGGGATCTACCTATCCCGCCTACGAAGTCCGCTACTAAACACCTTCAAAAACCTCCAACAATGTTTTATGATTTTACTGTATATGCATGATGTGACCATGTACAGTGGGGCAAAAAAGTATTTCGTCAGCCACTTATTGTGCAAGCTCTCCCACTTAATGAGATGAGAGAGGCCTGTAATTTTGATCATAGATACACTTCAACTATGAGAGAAAGACAGAAAAATCCAGAAAATCACATCTGATTTTTAAATAATTTATTTGCTAGTTATGGTGGAAAATAAGTATTTGGTCACCTACAAAAAAATCGCAGATCTGTAACTTCTTCTTTAAAGAGGCTTCTCTGTCCTTCACTCGGTACCTGTATTAATGGCACCTGTTTGAACTCATTATCAGTACAAAAGACACTTGTCCACAACCTCAAACAGTCAGACTCCAAACTCACTATGGCCAAGACCTAAGAGCTGTCACCAGGCACCACAAACAAAATTGTACACTTGCACCAGGCTGGGAAGACTGAATCTGCAATAGGTATGCAAAGAAAGAAGAAATCAACTATGGGAGAAATTATTAGAAAATGGAAGACATACAAGACCACTGATATTCTCCCTCAATCTGGGGCCAAGCAAGATCAAACCCCGTGGGGGTAAAAATGATCACAACAATGGTGAGCAAAAATCCCAAAACCACACGGGGGACGTAGTGAATAACCTACAGAGAGCTGGGAGCCAAGTAACAAAGGCTACCATCAGTAACATACTACGCCGCCAGGGACTCAAATCTGCAGTGCCAGACGTGTCCCCTTGCTTAAAGCCAGTACATGTCCGAGCCGTCTGAAGTTTGCTAGCGAGCATTTGGAGGGTGGAGGATTGGGAGAATGGCACATGGTCAGATGAAACCAAAACATAACTTTTTGGTAAAAACGCAACTTGTCGTGTTTGCAGGAGAAAGAATGCTGAGTTGCATCCAAAGAACACCATACCTACTGTGAAGCATGGGCGTAGAAACGTCATGTATTGGGGCTATTTTTCTGCAAAGGGACCAGGACGACTGACTCATGAAAATAATGAATGGGGCAATGTATTGTGAGACTTTGCGCAAAACACCTCTTTCCATTAGCAAGGGCATTGAAGATTAAACATGGCTGGGTCTTTCAGCATGACAATGATCCCAAACACCGCCCGGGCAACAAAGGAGTGACTTCAAGAGAAGCGTTTCAAGGTCCCTGAGTGGCCTAGCCAGTCTCCAGATCTCAACCCTATAGAAAATCTTTGGAGAGAGTTGAAAATCCATGTTGCCCCAAAACATCACTGCTCTAGAGGTGTTTTGCTCTAGAGGAGAATTGCATGGAGGAATGGGCCAAACTACCAGCAACAGTGTGTAAAAACCTTGTGGAGACTTACAGAAAACCTTTGACCCCTGTCATTGCCAACAATCATTACATATAACCAAGTATTGAGATTAACTTTTGTTATTGACCACTTATTTTCCACCATAATTTGAAAATAAGTTCTTTAAAAATCAAACAATGTGATTTTCTGGATTTTTTCCCCTCATTCTGTCTCATATTTGAAGTGCACCTATGATGAAAATACAGGCCTCTCTCATCTTTCTAAGTGGGAAAACTGGCACAATTGGTGGCTGACTAAATACTTTTTTGCCCCACTGTAGAATCAGGTCCATTCATGATAGCAAGAAAAAGGGTATTTTGAGTATTTTGGCCATTACGGCAATTTCCTTTCTCGCCACATTGATTTCACATTGCAGCATAGAAGCAAACACCTACACTTAGCGTGGCGGGATCTCATATACAGTGAAAGAAAAAACTATTTGAACCCCAGCTGATTTTGTAAGTTTGCCCACTAACAAAGAAATGATCAGTCTATAATTTCAATGGTAGGTTTATTTGAACACTGAGAGACAATGACAAAAAAAATCCAGAAAAATGCGTTTCAAAAAGAGTTATAAATTAATTTGCATTTCCATGAAGGAAATAAGTATTTGATCCCCTATCAGACAGCAAGATCTCTAGCTCCCAGGTGGATCTTATACAGGTAACAAGCTGACATTGGCAGCCCTCTCAGCTCGTTACCTGTATAAAAGAGACCTGTCCACAGAAGCAATCAATCAATCCAGATGCCAAACTCTGCACCATGGCCAAGACCAAAGAGCTTTCCAAGGATGCCAGGGACAAGATTGTGGACCTACACAAGGCTGGAATGGGCTACAAGACCATCGACAAGCAGCTAGGTGAGAAGTTGGTGCAATTATTCGCAAATAGAAAAAACATAAATTAACTGCCAATCTCCCTCGGCCTGGAGCTCCATGCAAGATCTCACCTTGTGGAGTTTCAATGATAATGAGAACGGTGAGGAATCACCCCAGAACCACTCGGGAGGAACCTGTCAATGATCTCAAGGCAGCTGGGACCATAGTCACCACAAAAACAGTTGGTAACACACTACGTCGTGGAGGACTGAAATTCTGCTGTGCTCGCAAGGTCCCCTTGCTCAAGAAAGTCCATCTACAGGCCCCTTTGAAATTTGCCACTGAACATCTGACTGATTTAGAGGAAGACTGGGTGAAAGTTTTGTGGTCAGATGAGACCAAAATTGAGCTCTTTGGCATCAACTCAACTCGTCGTTTTTGGACGAGGAGGAATGCTGCCTATGACTCCAAAAACACCGCCCCCACCGTCAAATATGGAGGTGGAAACATCATGCTTTTGGGGTGTTTTTCTGCCAAGGGGACAGGACAATTGCATCGCATCAAAGGGAGGAAGGGGTCATGTACCGTCAAGTGTTGGTTGAGAACCTCCTTCCCTCAGTCAGGGCATTGAAAATGGGTCGTGGTTGACTATTGCAGCATGACAATAATCCAAAACACAGGGCCAAGGCAACAAAACATTGGCTCAAGAAGAAGCATATTAAGGTCGTGGAGTGGCCTAGTCAGTCTCCAGACCTTAATCCCGTAGAAAATCTGTGAAGGGAGCTGAACGTTCGAGTTGCCAAACATCATCCACGAAACATTAATGACTTGGAGATGATCTGCAAAGAGGAGTGGACCAAAATCCCCCCTGAGATGTGTGTAAAACTTGTGGCCAACTACAAAAAACATCTGACCTCTGTGATTGCCAACAAAGGTTTTGCCACCAAGTACTGAAGCACGTTTTTCAAAGAGATCAAATACTTATTTCCTTCATGGAAATGCAAATTAATTTATAACTCTTTTTGAAACGCATTTTTCTGGATTTTTTTGTCATTGTTGTCTTTCAGTGTTCAAATAAACCTACCATTGAAATTATACACTGATTATTTCTTTGTTTGTGGGCAATATTAAAAAATCAGCTGGGGTTCAAATAGTTTTTTCCCCTCACTGTATGTAGCATTACCTTTTTGGCAGTGGTCTGAGGCATTGTGAGCACGGGTGCTGAGTGTGTCGCTCTGGTGCAGCTCGTCACTGGTTGGCTAGTAGCTACTTGGTGTGGTATGGCAAAGTGTCAATCCACCAGTAACGTAGTTCCATCGGTGTAACAATGTTAATAATAACAATAATAATAATGATGTCACTAGTTTGGTCAATATGCACGTCACATTATATTAAATGGAGCATTGTTGGCTCTTTTTGGAACCTTTCTCAGAAGACTTCGTAGGCAGAATAAGTAATTCCCATTATGTGCAATAATTAGCTGTCTCTTTAGTTTTAAATCTTTAGAACACACAGAAAAGAGAAAGGATTGTGGATGATGGAAGAACAAATTCAGTTTTTCTTTAACTTTGACTGATTGGACTGTTTCTTACTAAGACATGCTGACAAATCAACATTGTTAGTGAACATGGCCCACCTGTGACTGTTTGAAGACATCGCTAGCGATTGCATCCAGGTTTCCAAGGTCTTTGATGGAGGACACGTACTCTGACACAGCCTTGATTACCACTTCACAAGGTGGAAGCACCAACTGATGTGCTCGCACCTGAAAGCCAAGAAGACATTCAGTTGGATAAGGTATTCTTCATTTTAGTCTTCTTCAAGAGGTTGAAGCATGGTGCCACAAGACCTGACCTCAATAAGCATTTAAAGAATTAACTCCACAAGAGCATTTTTTTTAATTGGCTCTAGTGTTTTTTTGTAATGACCAGTGATAGCAAACAGAAAAAAATGTAGCGACAACCATACCAGAAATTTAACCTATTACAAGCGACTCACCTGGCAGCTCAGTACATTCATTCATTCATTTTTAACTACTATACTTTGGTTTTACAGGTATATACAGCACCTTGAGAGATGCTAGTGGATGTTCTGGTCCCAGCAGACTCCAGTGGAAGGCAGCCAGGTCTTCATCAGGCAGAATGTGATTTCCTTAAAAAAAAAAAATAATAACTTCAAATGTTTGCCGTGTCAATGAAAACAACTCAAGTTTGCGTGTGTGCTTCAGTAAGATCGTGTCAAAGAGCGCAATGGGTGCTGGTCTGATATTGCGTGTAAGCTCAAGTATGTTTGCATAGGCCTTACCCAGCAGAGCAGCGAAGCAGGGTAGGTGCTGAGTCTTAAGCCCAAGCTGCCTGGCAGCTTCAGACAGCAGATACTGGTGTGTGGTCAGGTTTTTGCCATTCCAGCTCAGTTTGAGTGCGTGTGAAGAGAAATAGGCGGGTACGTTGCAGAGTGCAAACTCAGAATCCTGAGCTATCAGGCCAGCAAATCCAAAGTCCCTGTACAGAGACAGCACTTCCTGGTGATGATCTTCCAAAGTCTGTACAACCTGTAGACAGAGCAGACAAAATCATCAGAACAGCTTTGATGGAGTAGCCACCGTGAAGAAGAGGGGTTTTCTTCTTCAGTGTCAGTAAGCGGTATCTTCAGTGTTAGTATTTTCAGTAAGTAGGGTGACTTGAAATGGCAGTCTGCAACCAGCAGGGGTGGAAGGCTCCTCTTTTGAATGCTGTAATTTGCTGGTTGTTCACATGTGCGCTCAGGGTGTAGCTGCTGTGTACTTCTAATATTCTCTCTCTAGACTTGCTTATTACCTATTTATAGCTGTTTACGCGCCGCTGTAACACTGTTCCATCTAAACTTCTGTTAAAATGTAGGGCCTTATGATTTCCGTGTTTGAGGAATAGCGGAATAGGCCAATAAAAATGGAATTTGAAATCTGGTTTGGTTTTCACCCCCAAATTCCATTTTATTTTTTCTATTTTTATTTTTTACCTTTTGCACTTACTGTACCACCATAGTCTGTACTTTTGACAGTAAAATGTTGGTTTATTAAATGCAAACATTCTAGCATTTATTGATGAAATAGCTCAATGGCTAAATTTACCTAGCAATTTAAAGATGGATGTAGCTTGGCTAACTTTTCTAATGGGATGTCAGCATTTGCACACATTGCTATGAAATTCTCAACTGAAAAGCCTGTGCATCTTGTAAGATATGTTTATGACACCCATATCATGTTAACACTATTAGACAGCATGTCCATGAACGGTGCACTTACTTTGAAGGCCAGAAGTGTGTTGTGAATGTTGAGAATGTCTGTTGACAGTTAAGACGAGCTGGGTAAAAGAAAGTGCCTCGCGCCCTTGAGTAAAATAAAGAAAAGGTACTTGCCTAAACAGCAGGTTTATTTTTCAGGTTTTTTTCTTTCCTTAATTTGTCTTTGGCATCAAACACAGCAAGAATGAAGTAGACACCTGTAACTAAGGAATTATAAAAGATTTGGTGCATTTTGTGGCCATTTCCCACAAGTGTATTCAAACTACAGTAGCTGCTGGCTTTGAAAAAAAAGCCGTCTATTGAAGAGCGTACTTTAGCACTGAAACATACTGTTCAAAAACAATGTTATCACACTTCCTGTTGTGTCTATCTTTTCCTTTTGCTTTTTCTCATGGCATTTCCCTGTTGGCTCTAGCTAGCAAGTAAAAGCAAAGACAAAACAATGACCCGCCCACAGCATTCTGCCATCTAGTCGAATCCAGCAGCTTCGATATGGACTCCATTGTGTAAGACATTCGCCAAAGTATGTGCATAGTAGCTGTCAATAGGGATTTCCCGACCCAATCCGATTTTCAGGATCGGCAGCCGATCCGCTGTATTTTGAAGATTGGATAAGATCGGCTTCTGCCATGAGATCGTAACGATCCGGTGCGGTAACTATGTGCAACACTTCAACATAGTAGGTATGGTAAATGTGCCTCAAAGTTGGGTGTCATTCGGCTCCTGCCAACCCGTATAAATGAGAAAACAAGACCACCAACATTTAGACATGTCCGCAGTGTAAGATGGTGAAGTTAGTTTCATGTTGGACGAACAATACTCGGCTCCGTAACTACAGCAGTAGATTCGGCTCACTGTGCTTTGACTCCTCTGCCCTGGTGCGTGCTGGGAGCTTTCACGGAAAGTGCTAGCTCTTCAATTGCATTTGTCCAAAAAAGTCACACTAAACACACTAAATTCAAAAACACACTAAACAGCGCCTGGAACAACACAATATACCCGTCATTACAGTATTTTGCGTGCCTATTTTTTTTCAAATTGTATCTTTTATTGGATGGACTTTTATTTTCATCAGAGACCTGACTTACAGAGGTTTGTTACAAAAGCCAAACAATATTGTTGGCCACACTCATTCATTTTCTATACCGCTTCTCCTTATTAGGGTCGCAGGTATGCTGGAAAACCGGAGTACTCAGAGAAAACCACGCACACACGGGGAGAACATGCAAACTCCACACAGAGATGCTCAACGGAGATTCAAACTGTGTAATAATAAAAAAGGTTAATTCAGCAATACTTTGGTTGCATTCATTTTAATGTTTTGAAGAGCTATTTAATAATCATATTCAATTGCACAAATGTATGTTTGTAACATTAGTTAATTATATTTTTTTGAAATAACCGGATCAGATCGGAACCCAAAAATGTGGATTGGGATGTTCCTAGTGTAAATGTTATAAAGAATATTTTTTATATGCTTCTACTTCATAGAGTTAACCTACTTGAGAAACATGAGATGTTATATAGGGCCCAGTGATTTCTGCGTTAACAAAATCAGGGACTAAATCGCAGAATTGACCAACAAAAACTGAATTTCTAACAAACATAAAATAGGGTCATGGGTAAACCTACCTCAGCTGAATGCAGCAAAATACAAACTATGAAATTTATTTTTTGGTTAGCCATATCAAAACAGTACTGGTATTGTGAGCCATGCATTACGTATCATACTGTATCATACCATATCGTGGGGTACACTGAGGTTCCGGCAATACAACCAATACTTCACATGCGGCCTCCAGGTAAATTGAGTTTGAGATCACTGTTGTAAAGAATATTTGTCTTACTTCTGTCTTATGCTTGGGATTTACAAATGCACAGCCATCAACATAATGTAATATGTATTAAAGTTATTATTTCTCTCCATTTCCAGTCTGGGATGGATAAATTCATCTACAAAAAGCACCACCATGTAGTCCATTAGACCCAATAAAATACACTTTGTTCCTATGCATAATGTGAATTTAAAAAATAAAAACTGTTGATTTTCTATAAAAAATAAAAACAATTGGTCATTATTTATTGATGGACCGAAAACTTTCAGTAGAATACTGAATTACAAAAATTTTCGACAGCTGCAGCCCTATTTCTGATGAAAAAAAATGTATTCAGTTTTCGTCTGACCATTTGACATGGATTAATGATGAAAACCAATATTCCACTGTATTTTAGCCATGCTTCTGTCTGGATGCTACATTACATAAACGGAGCATTGCAGCTTGTTGCTCTCAATTTTCTCAGCCATGGCTAAGTTGTGTCTACAACATGCATTGCAGCAATACGGTTCAGCAATTACACATTCATAATGCAAACCAGATTATGTATTGTGGAAATTATAAACTGTATTTGCTCTATGTCAACTAGAGGCATCATCCAATTGCCAAAAGACAGCAATGTCTCTGCAGTGACAGATGCTAGTCCACTTCGCAGCGTTTAAAGCAGGGGTGCCCCAGACTTTTGAACCGCTTAAGAAGAGACTTAAGCATGGTGCAGCCAGGTAATCTATTTATATTGCTCTGCAGAGATGCAGAAGACAACTAATGTACTATATATGTATAAATCGGGGGCTCTAACATCCATTTTATTTTTTTCCCCAAATTCTGTTTTTGGGTTAAATATTTTAGAATTCCGTTTTTTTTTTACCTTTTACATTTATTTTACAAGTATACAGTCTTTCCAATCGCGTTATTAATGTAAGATTTTTTATGATGATTACATTAACACAGAAATCAGAAGGCCCAATATAAAAAGTCAACACCACACAAATTGGGATGCTTAGCTCTATTACCAGGGTTTTCCATACATCCATTTAATTGTGGTGGGCCACCAACAATGAAAATCAGCAGCCACACGTTTTATTTTTTAAAGATTTGGCACTCACAAATCACTTATAACTCAACTGAACTGCGTCCAGTAGATAGCAGAACAAGTCTGCCTTTTCAGAAGCAAACTAGCTTCTCTACCATTTGCAAGCCATAGCCACCCACTCCCTTGACAACATAGTGCAAAAGGGACTGATGGTCATCTGACAGAATGACAGTCCTGCTTACGATGGGAACCCAAAAATAAACAGCACAAAACATGACAGGTTAGTTAAGACACAACAACAATGTACTATTCTATGTGGGCAACGACTAAGCACCAACACAAACATGTAACTTTAACTGTTAGGTACAAAGTACCGGCAAAGTGCTGAGGAAAACAACGTGCTTGATCTTTTAAAACTCGCCCGTGTGTATAATAAGGCACACAGGTCCACCGTGGCACAAAAAATTAAGCCTGTTGCATTTTGTATGTGTGGGTTCAATTAGACAGCAGGGGGCATTCTAGAATACAAGCTTTTTATTTACAACCTCAAGCAACCTCGACCTTCAACACTAGGGCATTCTTGGCACGCTACATCCTGTCAGCATAAAATCATATAAATAAACAACACAGTTGCACCACAAAACCAACCCTCCTAAGCCAATAACTTCATGTTCTGTTGTTAAATAGGATTTAAAAACATGAGATAATATCACACATTTCTTATGACACAAACCAAAAAGCTTTCCCACTGAGTTTTGTGGCATGGCCAGTTACACAAATTAGACAATGATGAGATGCACCCCTCTCCAAAAACAACCACCATAATTAAACAGTTGACATGTGGAAAACTCTGATTACTGTATGTAAACACAAGTTGACTAAATATTTATATTGTTCATAACCTATGTTTTATGATGGCATGCAAAACAATTAATAGCTGTAAAAAAAATAACGCAAAGGGAAGATAACTTTTTGTATCACTGGTTTGAGTGCATTTATAACAGGCTTTGATCAGACAGTTCTGTGTTTCGTTTCCTGCTTCCCGTGAATCATGCAAAGTTATTATGCGCAAAGTAGAAGTCTCATAGTATTGACAGCTAAATTGACAATATTTAAAAATAATCTCTTTATAGCAACAACAATTCTGTGTGCGCAAATTACTGATGGCAGTTTGAATAGTAATGGAAAATGAAAATTGTCAACCCCCAATCTTTGCTGCTAACTAGATTTTATGAATGATAAATCACTTGCAAAGCACTTAAAAAATACCTATTACAAGTGTTAGTGAACCTCACGGATAAGACATACATACAGTTCTACAACCTGAATTTAAGACACAACCACAGCCATGAGTGTTTGGTAAATGTAACTACATAATGCTAGTAGAAGATTGTAAAGCATGACCCAGAATTAATGATTAATTTCACTCCACTCAAACAATCATCTCTAAACATTAAATACTCGAAATTTTAAATCCATAAAAATAAATATGTCCTGTAATAGAGATCTATAAATAAGTGTTCTTAAGCACTCAGCAATTCTTCAAAACTATAAACTTTAGGGAGTTCATGTATTGTAATTCATAGGCTGCACTAGTGCACACTCTAACCCCTCTTAATTTACTGCTAAATTAGGAAAACACAAGACTGAATGTATTTGTCTTTCAGATTATACTGTACATTTACCCAGAATAGACCGGGTTTGTTGCATCATCTACTTTCCAAAATCAGTACTAATGACCAAGTAGTGTGAAATCACTTTCTTCCAAGATAGAAGCAATACATGGCGTGCTATGAAAGGGGGCATGACATGGCTGTGAATCTCAAATGACCATGATCGTAAAAACGTCACAGCGGTTATCAAACTGCTCACCCGCACTCGGAAGCGGAACATGGCGAGGCGGACGCAGTGGCTGAGGCAGGCCGGGGGCAGAAACCATGCCCGGGGAGGCGGGGTGGCCTTGCTGCCGACGTGGTTGACTATCAGTTGAGCGGTCTGTCGCTGGCCCTGTGCACGCCGCGCCCACTCGGGCCAGCGCTCCTTTCCAAGAGTACCGTTGAAAACCACTACCAGCTCCAGGCCGCCCTGGAACAGGCAGGCCTGGGACAGCGCGGCCAGGTAGCCGAGCATGGCGTTCCACTGGCCGCCGCAAACCCAATCTGTCTGGTAGCCGCCGTAGAGGCGTTGCAGGCCGGAGTCGGCGTCGATGAGGATCCTCGCAGGCGGAGGCGGGGGAGGCATGGGCCCGGGGTGGTGTGGGTGATGGTGTGGGTGATGGTGGTGAGGGGGTTGGCGGGCCGCGGTACGCGCGAGCTTGAGCAGGTCCACAGGAACTGCGGCCCCGGGACAACGCTTCTCCAGATACTCTTGAAAGCCCTGCACTCCCATGACGGTGTTATTAAGCCTGTGCGTCTGGCCGGGAGCGGGCTCTGAATACGTTCTGTACGCCGTGTTTGTAACGTGATGTGGAGCGAGACAAGCTAGCTATCGGCGAGCTAACTGTCTCCCAAGTAGTGATAGACTAGTGTTCTCGTTAACCCTCCGAAGTAGAGACAGAAAGCTTGCGAGTTAGCTGGCCAATCATACACGGTCGTGTGATTAGGCCTACTGTTGTTACTTTGCCCCGAAATAATTAAATTACGATTTATCTTGCTTTAGACGTGGGCGCGGAGTGTAGTGTCCATTGCTGTGGATTTGAATGAGGCCAACAAGGCCAGTGTGGCTTCAACTAGTTGTCAATTTGCATTGCATCCATATTTTGGCTAGCATATAATCATACTCAAACATATAGCTGGTGTAAAAATGTACTCCCACTACGTGATAAGTATGTACAATCCCCGTGGAAATGACTAGCTTGCTCGCATGAAATAGATGCAATACTGCGCACTAGTTAGCAACCCGCAGACTGGATGACCAGTTCGTGGACATGTTAACCCGAGCAGCTAGCAAAACTGTTTGAAATGCCAGCATTTGTGTTTGACGTATATTAATCTGAAGAATAGGTTACGTTTGAGCATGTGCTAAGCAGTGATCGGTTGGGTGGCTAACTGCGATAAACGACCAAACGCTGCGGCAGTCTCGCTGGCCAACTGTACTTCTATTTGCTAACTGTGTGGCTAGCTGCTGGCAGGGTCGCCGGCGTGATTTGACGCGTCAACTACCGAAGACAAGTCCAGGGCGGATACGACGCGGAATGAGATGACTGTTTGACGGAAGAAAAAAAAAGAAAAGAAAAGAAAAGAAAAAGAAAAGCCCGATTGTGCCTCCCTCGCTCGTCTTCCACACTCACGGCTTCATGTTGCATGGGGGAACATTACTTCCAAGCGACATCAGCCATCTTGCGACTTCCTCGCGGCCCAGTGGAGTGGGAAAGAAGGCGGGGGGCGGAAAACAGGGGGAGGAGGCGTGGCCGCGAGATGGCCTGGGAAACGTAGTGCAAATACGATAAAGTATCCATTTTAAAAGGAAGCAGAACCTTGGCGAGGAACTACAACTACCAGCACTGTGGTAGCAACGGGTTGGAGGAGGATAGTTTACTGAATTGGGTATCGTTACAAAATTGAATAAAATGTACAAACACTATTATGTCTCCATTCAAAGTAAAAGGTCCACACGTTCTTCTCAGCATGTGGATATCAAATAATGTTAACCATGTTAAATGCATATTCCGCTAATGACGTTTAATGTGACACGCAAATATAAACTAGCAGTACTGTACACGAGTTCATTTATGTTCAATAGACGCAGGTTCAGTGTTGCCAGATGGGAAATAACAAAATATCGTACCAGAACCTTGAAATGCTCGTATATTGAGAAAAAGTATCGTACATAAATGATACACCTTCTGCTACAGTAAAATATTACTACACATCATGTACAGTATAGTTTACGGCACACAAAGATTTTGTGAATGGTTGATTATATACCTTTCTTCCAAACAGTGCCCGTAACACGGTAGTAAAATGGCTCAAACATAACAGAAAAGTCGTTTTTATTAATCCTCTTCCTGTTGAAGAGCCTCAGTTACCGCTGAAGTTGTGTTGTTCTCATGTAGCAGTCCAGCCTTTTAAAATCAGTTGGGGGAAAAAGTCGTAATTCAACCTTAAACGCAGGTCAAGGGTCACACAAGTAACGAAGCATCAAGATTTCAAGAATTACGTCGTAAAATGACGACAATAATGTTGTATAGTTAAAAGAAAACATTTTCATATTACAAAAGTAGAAACGTAATGTAATTTTAAAAAGTAAATGTTTATAACTCTTGTTTTTAAACTTTTAATCTGTAAAACGTGTATGACTTGACACAGCTTGCAGATGAAAAGCACTGACTCAACTTCACTTGCTTGACAAAGAGCAGTGACTCGACTTGACTTGCTTGGTTCTCATAATGATTGACTCAGACTTGCTTGTAACTTGAAGGTAAAGACTTGGTGCTTACTTGTGACTTGTATATGGGTGACTTACTCCCACCTCTGCTTACCTACACAACACCATGTACGTTGTTTGCCATCTGACTTGTACAATTACAAGAAGGATTAATCCAAGGAAAGGACACCTCTTCCAAGTGTCAGATACCATAGAGGATGTGAGCATTTGCCCACTCAAGTCAGTTACAACAATTGACTGCAGTTTGGTCGAGACCACAATGAGAATGATGAGCTTCCCAAAGACAGTTTGACAATTTGTGCAGAAATGTAGTGATGCAAACCAATGGTTGCAACAGCGGTCCAGGTGGCTGGTCTGATGATCTTGGAGGTGAAGATGCTAAATGTCAGGGTCTGGGGCTGATATATACGTGGTCTGAAGTTGTGAGGCCGGTTCCATGTACTGCCGTATTCTCTGAAACGCCATATGAAAAGTGAATATTCAGTTCAAAGGCAAAAGCTGCCTGCAGTCAGCATACCTATTGTACACTCTCAACATATGTGGCATTGTGCTGCGTGACAAATTGCACATTTTGTAGAGGCCTTTAATTGTGGTACACCTAAGCAAAAATAATGGAATCTAATCAGCATTTTTATATGCCACACTAGTAAGGTTGGTGGATCCATTCATTTTCTATGCCGCTTATCTTCACCAGGGTCGCGGGGGTATGCTGGAGCCTATCCCAGCTGACCCTGCGAGAGGCAGGGTACACCTTGGCCTGGTGGATGGAGTGTTTGTTATACATTGTTAATGTTAGGGTTTCTGTGGATCTGTCAAATGCTAGACCACCAGTATGCAGATAATTAGGCAGTGTGTAAATGAAAGTCTTAATTAACATGAGCAGGTTCAGGTACTCGCATATGTACAGGTGACAGGCAACGAAAAGCGACAGAGGAAAATGTCTCAGTGAAAACACAAACTGGTAGCCCTGGGAAGTAACAACAGGTAAGCTGAACCATTTAGGTGACAGCAAGTGTGGGTGAGCATTGCCAACCACAAAATAAACCAGCAAAGTCAGAATGACTCTGCTGGTCTTATAAACCCCACTGATCACTAATAGCAGCCAGCTGTGATGAACTGCCACACCGGCAAGCGTCTGTACATTACACCCAACAGGAAGCGCACAGTACAAAATAAAAGCAGAGAAAAGGGAGCGATACTTCCTGTCCAGTTAGAGCATGCCAGTTAAATTGTTCACAACTAAGTCTCTCTCTCTATTTAAAAGTAAACTCAAAACTCATCTTTTTGCTGAAGTATATAGTCAGACGGACCTCTTTCTCTTGATAAGCCTCCCTGCCCCTTCGACTAAGATAAAACTCTCCTGTTGTCTTACTTGATCTAACATTTATCCCTGTACTCTATTTTTTCTACCCAGACAGCCAACCCAAGGAGCCTTGTTTCTGTTCAAGGGTTCTTCCCTAGGCAAGTTTTTCCTTGCCTCTGTTGCTAAGCGGTTGCTCATGTTGGGTTCAGTTGGTTTCTCTTTTCATTTATGATTAGTGTGCTCATTGACTGATCTTGTGTCTAAAGTACTTAGGGATAAGGTTTGTTGTGACTTGGCGCTATACTGTATATAAAGTTGAGTTATAAAGTCAAATTAAAATTTAAACATGTTTTTTGTTACTAATACTTTTAAATTGCCTAAAACATTTGTGTTTTATTCGGGTTATAAATCATGGTCGAGAAAACTACCGGTCTACGTTTCATTGGTATCGGGTCGATATCAACATTTGTAGAATCGCCCACTTCTATTTCCCCTTGCATATGGAATCTTTGTGTGTCTGTTGCCCCCCTGTGGCCACCACAGCACTGTCTGCCACCTTGACGGAAAAGTGAACAATAAATATCCTGAAGTTTCTTCAAATTGCAACGCGGAGACGTGAAGCCATCATAAGATACGTCATGGTGTATCTACTGGGAAGTGGAATGGAATCTTTTTCGAGAGATTAAGTGTGAACGCGCCGCACACACGCACGCCCACACACAACCATCAAGCCACCTGCGGCGAGAGAGAACATGACGGTCCTGTTTGCGAGCTCTGTGTTCACGGTGCTGAAGGGTCTGTTTGGCAACCATTTGTCTAGGGTAGGCATTCAAATCAATGTACAAATACCTGTGAAATATGCAAACTTTTGATCTCACTCTTGTAGCGTTTGATTTATATGAGTGGATTAACGTGGATTAACGGTTGGTTCGCTCACAAAGATAGGCGCTTTGATGTCGCTGTTCATTCAGCACCACTTAAATGCAATTCTCTTCGATATCAGGTAAAATTCAACGTTTGGCATCTTTACATCCTCCTGTGTCACAAGCAAGATCCATCCATCCACTTTCTATGCCGCTTATCCTCATTAGGGTCACGGGGATGCTGGAGCCTATCCCAGCAGACTTTGGGCGAGAGGCGGGGTACAACCTGGACTGGTCGCCAGTCAATCGCAGGGCACATATAGACAAACAAACATTCACACTCACATTCATACTCTAATGGACAATTTAGAGTCGCCAATTAACCTAACATGCATGTTTTTGGAATGTGGGAGGAAACCGGAGTACAAGGAGATAACCCACACTCGCACGGGGAGAACATGCAAACTCCACACAGAGATGCCCAACGGAGATTTGAACCCAGGTCTTCCAGATCTCCTGACTGTGTGGCCAATGTGCTAACCACTCAGCCACCGTGCGGCCCACAAGCACAAACAAGATGTTGTTGTAAATGTATACACTACCCAACCCTACCCTCAAACTACTCAATTATTCAAAGCAATGTACCAGTGGACGTCACTCAAAAGCCACTCAGAAAAGGAAAGGCGTATTACGGCATGTTCAAACTAAGTGACACCTTTTAAAACTTAATTTCCAAAGCTTACCATTGCCTACAAAAGACATGCATGCCATTTACCAGATAAATGGAAACACAACATACAGTAATTGGTTTCATGCAATCCAAGAAACAACAAAGCTTTAGCACTGTGTCTTTACAACAGTTATAATGGTTCTACAGCACTCCAAGCTACAACCGCAAAAGCAAACAGAGTAGGTTGCAAAAGGGAGTACACCCTCACATTTCAGTAAGCATTTTATCATAGCTTGTCAGGGGACAATAAATACAAATTTATATAACTTAGAGTGGTCAGTGTACAGCTTGGAAAGCACTGAAAATGACTCAAGCCATTATTGTCACAGGTGAGTACAGTGGATTCCCATCTGTTAAGTTGTGGATTCTTGGGTTTTCTTCTTCAAAAATAGGCTTTTTTTGCTGAGGCACACTTACTGTGTTACAATATGAAAAGAGTATTATATATTATATTGTTATCCACACGGTGTACAGTTTAAAAAATAGTTGTTCTGCCTGTGGTGAGAGACCAATAAAGAGGGCTGTTCGTTCCAGTAATGTATTATCTACTTTATCAAAGCCCTTGGACAGCCTGATGAAAAGTGACACACTGTGCTGTTTGTTGTCCAAGGCCCTGATTATGTCATTTTGTAGCGGCTGTTATGGTGCTGTGGCTTTTCCTGAAGCCAGATTAAAACTGATTTAAAATGTTTTTTTCAGCTTTTGACTGACTCTAAATTTTTTGCTATAACAGAAAGTTTGCTCTGGATGTTGGGGGACTGTGTTGGTTGACACGCCTCTACAACATTGCATGGAAGTCAGGAACAGTACCTCTGGACTGGCAGACCGGGGTGGTGGTCCCCATTTTTAAAAGGGGTGACCGGAGGGTGTGTTCCAACTATAGGGGGATCACACTCCTCAGCCTCCCTGGGAAAGTCTACTCCAGGGTGCTGGAGAGAAGGCCACGACCGTTAGTCGAACCTCGGTTACAGGAGTTGCAATGTGGTTTTCGTCCCGGTCGCGGAACACTGGACCAGCTCTACACCCTTGCAAGGGTACTCGAGGGTATGTGGGAGTTTGCCCAACCAGTCTACATGTGCTTTGTGGACCTGGAAAAGGCATTCGACCGTGTCCCTCGTGGTGTCCTGTGGGGGGTGCTCCGGGAGTACGGGATTGATGGTCCGCTTCTACGTGCCATTCGGTCCTTGTACAATCGAAGCAGGAGCCTGGTTCGCATTGCCAGCAGTAAGTCGAGCTTGTTTCCGGTGAACGTTGGCCTCCGCCAAGGCTGCCCTTTGTCACCGATTCTGTTCATAATCTTCATGGACAGAATTTCTAGGCGCAGTCAAGGTGTTGAGGGAGTCCAGCTTGGTGACCTTAGGATCTCGTCTCTGCTATTTGCAGACGATGTGGTCCTTATGGCCTCATCAGGCTGTGACCTTCAGCGTTTACTGGAGCGGTTTGCAGCTGAGTGTGAAGCTTCTGGGATGAGACTCAGCACCTCCAAATCCGAGGCCATGGTTCTCAGTCGGAAACGGGTGGACTGTACCCTCCGGGTTGGGAGTGAGGTCTTGCCTCAGGTGGAGGAGTTCAAGTATCTCGGGTTCTTGTTCACGAGTGAGGGAAGGTTGGAGCGTGAGATCGACAGACGGATCGGTGCAGCATCTGCAGTAATGCGGTCGCTGTACCGGACCGTCGTGGTGAAGAGAGAGCTGAGCCGGAAGGCAAAGCTCTCTGTTTACCGATCGATCTACGTTCCCACCCTCACCTATGGTCATGAGTTATGGGTCATGACCGAAAGAATGAGATCGCGGATACAAGCGGCAGAAATGAGTTTCCTTCGTAGGGTGGCTGGACTCACCCTAAGAGATAGGGTGAGGAGCTCGGCCATCCGGGAGGAGCTCAGAGTAGAGCCGCTGCTCCTTCACATCGAGAGGAGCCAGTTGAGGTGGCTCGGGCACCTCCCTGGTGAGGTGTTTCGGGCATGCCCAGTCGGGAGAATTCCCCCAGGAAGACATAGGACACGCTGGAGGGACTATGTCTCACAGCTGGCCTGGGAATGCCTTGGTGTCCTCCCGGTGGAGCTGGAAGAGGTCGCTGGGGACCGGGAAGTCTGGACTTCCCTACTGAAGCTGCTGCCCCCGCGACCCAGACCCGGATAAGCGGTGGAAAATGGATGGATGGATGGAGAAAGTTTGGAAATCGGACTGCAGTTGTCAAGAGATGTAGAATTTATGTAGGGAGAGCACACATGCTGATTTCCATGTGTAGGGTATTTTTTGTGTAGACAGTCAGAGACTGAAGATATAGGTTCATTTTTGTGAGATTGTGTCTGCTGTAGGTTCAAAAGGCAGTGTAAAAATTACATTGTGTTGTTTGTCTTTCTGAGTTTGAAATGATCACAGACCTTTGACAGCTTTTGTCATTTCCTTTGGGTCCTTTCCTCTTTTTTACCCTCCTCGCTGCTTTCCTTTGAGTCACCTCTCTCCACCACCACTCTTTGCTGCTCGCCCCCACACAGAATGCTGCTGCTTTTATGTACTCGCTAATGTAGCAGCCGTGCGGAAACAATTTTCACGTATTTTATGGTCCGCCCACTTACTGCAGTCTGGACTTCATCTATTTTCACTAGTTATACTCATTGATCAATTTAATTGATCAGTTGTAGTGACTCTATCTGGATCTGAATCCAGTATAATAATTACAAATCATTTTTATTGCAAATGTTGGCACGAAATCGGACAACATAAAAATCAAGCTAGCGAGAGGGTTTGGAAGTTTAGGAGGAGAAAGCCTTATGTTAAAAGTAGATATTTTTTAAGCCCACAATTCAGCAGCATTCGCTGCTGGTCGTGCAATGCGTCATGAAATTGGTGTTGTACTGTGTCAATATTTGTGTGAGTTCCATTGTTATCTAGCACTGCCTTCTGGCCTGGAATTCACCAGATCCGCACAGGTTAGATGAATCCTCTTCCATTTCTCTGCTGGTGGATGGTTGACAACTCATGTTCTGCTACTTTTCTTCTGCTTGAGGTGATATATTGGGTTCAAGTTTGCAACACATTACCACTCAAAAGTTTTCAAACACCCAAATTTGTCCGGTCATTTACTGCAAATCAAGTCATTGAAGTCCAATGAATATTTTTAAATGGTTCAAAAGTAAAAGATGAACTACCAGAGGTTACCCAGAACTGAAAAATAATGTATATTTCAAAACTGATCTGCACAAATGGAGCTTGATCAAGCCTTGGCTTGAATTCCTACATGTGTCCCTGTCATGTTCTGTGTTGTCTCGCTGCTGCCGCCTGTCTGCCCCCCTGTTTTAGTTTACTGCTGTCCTGCAAAAGTAGAGCCATTGGAACACAAATTTTAGCAATTTCGGACATTTGTATTGAGTTCCGGACTGCTATAGAGCAGCTACACACGATAACCCGCACAGAAAGCTTTCTAGATCTTCAAGACAATGCGCCTCTTCCTGCAGTGTTTCCTTGGGATTCCTGTCTGCCGCCCAAACCGTCGGTGTAATTTATTCCACCCCCAACCCTTCTCCAGGTATGTTTCCCGCCCAGCCCACACCGCTTTGATGGGTTTACACTCTCAAGCACATCCGGACAGCTGCCGAACTTCCTAATACTTGCAGTACAGGAGTAAATAGTAAACGGCGATTAATTTTTAAAAAATATCTGCTTTTAACAACTGTTAGCAGCTGTAGACATCGGTGAGCTTGTAGTTTGCGTGCATACAATTTACCCTCCCTCCGCTCCCTGTATGCACACTCAATAATGCTACACAGACAACCACTTTTGTCCAATAACTTATGCAAAATAAACACAGTTAAGACACTGATAAATTGTTACTTAGAGCTTCCTTTTCTGACTCTTCAACACAACCAAGTACTGTTTAAAAGGTGTCGGACTTCAGAGACAGTTTGGCAGATAGTCCCATCTTCCTATTGGCCCATGTTCACAGAACAGTGCCATGTGAAGTGCCATTGACAGATGAGCATATTTTTCTCTTGCTGGCTTGGAATCAGCAACTCCACTCACTTCTGCCTGATGCTTGCCTATTTAGGAAGGCTAAACAAAATTAGCTTTCCCTCACACCTGAACAAACATATCCAGGGAGCCATTGCTCAACGTTGCCGGGTTGTGTGACGTTTGTGGAACTCTGTGTTAAAAAAAACTCAAAACAGCGTGAAGGCCATCCAAAACTGCTTTCAGGGCAAACCACATTATCGGACGCGTTGGCATACAACATTGTAACAACATTTATATAACAGAAAAGAGGAAACGCATAATAGGCCCCCTTTAACTTATTTAGGGACACTGAAAGCAAGACAAATGAAAGTGAAATACAGGTGCTTTCAGGACACATTACGAAAGTGCACATAGAAGAAGAACAACTGTCAAACTCTCAGCCTAATTCCTAGAAGTTGGCGTTAACAGCTTTACCCATTTTATATGATATGCTGTTGGTTGTTGTGGCGTGATGTCAGAAGATGCTGACACAAGTTGCACTTTACTTTTTAGGGTCGTCTTAACCTCTAAAAAAAAAAAAAATACTCCCACACTTTGGAGGATTTTTTAAGTAGTCATTTCAAGCCAACAAGTCAGTTGTCAGATGTTGACAGTGTTCCTTGGGTTCAAAGCTATTTGAGTGAGGCTGTTTTTGTATCACCCCAGGCTAACATATAATATGCTCAGACGCAGCCGTGGCACAAAACATTCTGCTGATTCGAAGGCGAGCTTCATAGTGGACTCCCCCGAATCAAATAGTCAAATAGTCGACTCTTCTAAGACACTCTTCTAAGACACCCCTAGTATGTCCCTGGAGAAGACTCAAGTGTGGCCACCGAGTTACAAAAAGACGAACTAAAAACAAACAAAAAAATTGCTAGACTTTCAAATTACTATAACAAGTTTTGTTGTTTTCTTTTAATACAATTGCCTTTCTCCATCTGCAGGTGTGTGGATCATCTTTATGTCATCAGAGACACATCTCCATATTCTCTGTGAGAAACACACACAGAAGACAGTTTTTATCTTCTGACCATCCTGACCTGATGGTTACAATTTTGCACGTCTCCAGTGAAGCACAAACATTACTCCCACCAGAATGTGCATTTTTGTTATGTCTCATTGGTGTGTTCAAAAGCTGTGCTGTTGTCTGCTTTTCGCCATCCTTTGCTATCCTTTGCTCACTTCTTTGTTTTCTCCTCCATCATTTTTACATCCAGACGCGCCAGATGATTGTGAGCATGCTTAATGATTGTGTAGAATTATATAGTACAAGTAATACATGATCGTAGTGAGATAAGCTCTATGTGTGAATTCTATCCTCCACCTGCACAATACGGAGACAGGCACACTGTGACACTGATTCCTGGAGATGGCATTGGGCCAGAGCTGGCTAACCACGTGCAGGAGCTTTTTTGGTGAGATTTTAATCTAAAATGAATCTATAATTTTAAAAATACCATGATTGATCAATATCCTCATGTAATGCGATATTATAATTTATATACAAATCTGCACTTTATTCATAACAGGTTTTGTTCCGTTCCGGTGGACTTTGAAGTGGTTGATGTGGACTCGTCTGTGGCCTCGGAGGATGACATCAACAACGCCATAATGGCAATCGGGTGCAATGGAGTGGCACTAAAAGGTAAATGATTATATTTGAGTGATATTTATTCTGACAGTCAGCTTGTCCAGTTGTGTAACTGTATGTGAATTTCTTTCCAGGTCATCTTGAGACCAACCACAATTTACTACGCTCCTACAAATCCAGAAACAACCTGCTCCGGTGAGTCTTACTGTCCCAAGGACAAAACACAAAGACTTCTTGACATATCTTAAACAAAGTGATAAATTGCCTTTTTGTTGCTTTTTAGGCTACAACTATTATTTTGAATATAATAAGTAGTAGAAAATTGATAAATCTTTCCGTTCACCCACTGCTTTGGTCTGTATCTATCTCCTGTTGCAGAACCACTTTAGATTTATATGCCAATGTGATGCACTGTCAGACTCTGATGGGGGTGCCAACCCGACATCACAACATTGACATCATGATCATCAGGGAGAACACAGAAGGAGAGTACAGCAGCCTGGAGCATGAGGTGCGGCCCCATTTGTTTTCTACAACCTTCACCCTAGCTACACTTTGATGGTCCTTATTCATGCAGAATGTCCCAGGTGTGGTAGAATGCCTGAAGATCATCACCAGGAGCAAATCTTTACGCATTGCTGACTACGCCTTCAGAACGGCTCGTGAGAAAGGACGGGGACAAGTAAATGCTGTGCACAAAGCCAACATCATGTCAGTGTTTGTGTGCATGCATTTAAGTCCCTTCTATGTGTTTGAATTTCTCAGTCTGTGTTTGGAGCAGGAAGTTGGGTGATGGCCTTTTCCTTGAGTGCTGTAAGGAGGTGGCCAGTGGATACCCCGAAATAGGATTTGATAGCATGATTGTGGACAACACTACCATGCAGGTGAGTCTAAGGTGAAAACCCTAAGTAGGAAAGGAAGCTAAAATAAATCTAAAACCAAAACACAGTGTACAGTGGCAATTACAGACCTCTTCATATTGGGATGTGTGTGTTTGCAATAGCTTGTTTCCAGGCCCCAGCAGTTTGATGTGATGGTCATGCCTAACCTATATGGTAATGTGGTGAGCAACATATGTGCTGGACTGGTTGGCGGACCTGGTCTTGTGCCTGAAGCCAACTATGGCAAGGACTATGCTGTGTTTGAGATAGTGATTGACTTAGAACCTCAGTTTTAACATTCTAACCCTGCATCCTGTTGAGTGTGTTCTCTAAAAAAGAGAGTGCCTTAAATAAAGGCAGAATTTCAGCAGTTGATTATACATATGCAAATGGGGTCAGACAACATAAAGAGTGCATGATGGTGGCTTTCTGATTCCAACACTTACACTTCATTGCATGCAAATGAATTACATCACAGCAACAAATCACTCCTAGGTTCTAGTTTGTCTGGGGATCTTACATCAAAGAATTATACTTGCTTTGACTCTTAGGGCTCGCTTGCGCCTCGCCAATGGGCGTGTATTAGACGCATTTTGCAATTTGTGCCAGGTGAAGCTTGGCGTAAATCCGTGGCAAAGTGACAAAGAGGGAGGAGAGAAGGCGGGATAGCCGGGTCAAATCTTCACCAATCAAATGCGCCGCTGGCAAAGCACATTGCGAGTTTCGTTGTATATGGATCAAGACAGCGGAAGACGTCCAAACTTCTCCCAGACGGAAAGTGATGTTTTGGTCGGGGAGGTCCAAGCTCGCAGTGGCCGAATATATGGTCACGCGAGCAGACCTCCACGGGCTGATGATTCAAATAAGGCCTTGGGGGAGATTACAAGTATAGTAAATCAGGTTTGCCCTGACGTACTGAGAACCGTTGCCCAATGAAAATAAATGGTTCAATGATGTCAGAAGAAGGGAAAACAAAAACAATCAGAGCATCGCAGGCACACGGTGGCCACTGGTAAGGTAAGCATTTTTTCCCCACTAATAAAGACACTCGTATTTAGTAACCTATATTTGTAATATAATTATGCAATATAAAATGCATATTTAATACGAATAAACCAAAACTATGCATAATGGGGATGAAATCCGAAGCAACTGTGCGTAAAAGACGCATTTCCAAGCTCGTGGTCTGGTCCTTGTCACTTGTGTATGCATGTGAGATGAACTTGTGTTACCCAATTCATTATTATCATTTTTGCAATTCTCGGTTACACAATCAAAGATGTCAATACGTTTGATTAACCGTTATTTTACAATAAACCACATCCATATCAGCTCCACTGGCCACCGTTGAGGAAAAGGATAAGGAGGAAGAGGGGCGGCGTTTCAGGGACAGATGAGGTGGTGAAAATGGCGCGACAGAGGCAGATGGGACAGTCAATAGAGATCAAAATGTATGTGCTGATTCAGATAGTCACTTTAAATAGTAATTGTTGTGATTATTAAATGTATTCAAATGTGCCTGACATTGTGTAAACCGGCCTGTGAGGTCGTGCGCTAGTAAGCCAAATTACCACTAGGCCGGCTGCGTTTCGCCTTGTGCTGAGAGTAAACCAGGTTGGAGCTGGCGAGCTTTCAGTGCACCTTTGGCAAAGCCTTTTGGCACAAAATTGTCACTACGCCAGGCTGAATCAGTCGCCACCTCCCCTGCTGCGCCGCCACAGCCATCGTGGCGCACCCCGCTCTAACAAATTATCAAATTAGCTGTGTTACACCGGACCAAATAACCACTGCGCAGCCTGCGCGACCCACAAATTTAGAGCCCTTAGTCTGCAAAAATCCGTCATCTTCCACTTTCCAAGGCTCGTCTAGACTAACAAAGTGGAATTACATGTGTGTCATTCTGGAAGTATGAGTAAAAAAAATACCAAAAATATGTTGCCTGTCATCAAAGCTCACTTCTAGTCACGTGACAGCAAAGGGTTGCTGATGTCATTTTATTAAAAAAAGCAGTGAATTGCTAGTCTATAAAGACACTACAAGCTGGCTTTTTCAGATTTTTCCACTCTGAAAGTCATTTTCAAAAAATACTTAATAATAGTAATTCATTTGCATACACTTCATTTTACAAATTAGGAATAGCAACAGACTAATAATAAAATACAAACAAAATGAACACAACCTCTTTTATTCAAGCTTAATGAAGAGGAAGAAACATTTGCATTTCGCTGTGTAAAACAGGGAGAGCTCATGTGTGATTCATTTGCACTTTGGAAGCGTAGAGTTCCACATCAGGCTCTCAGTGCGGCATGAAATCTGACTACACAGCTGGCTTGTGACTGCCTGTGGGCGGCGGGGACCCATCAACAGCAATAGTCCCCAAATACCAGAAAACCTGAAGCTAGGTGGCTAAATTTATCGCTTGGCGTTTTTGACAAAATATGTTGGTTGGAATGTTGCAACCGATAACAATTTAGCTATACGGCTGAGACTTCCTTACCTGTCAAGAGTTCTGTGTTTTGCAGGTTGCCGATGTGAAAAAGGAAAAGTTGTAGAAATTAAAGGGTAGAAATTTGTAGTCGCATGTGTGCTCCCTTTTTATTTGTTCTACTCGCACAATTTGTTACAAAGTTGTACATCACAAAGTATCACAACTTTTTTCTTAAAACCTTAATTTGTTTTTCAATATGGCCCTAATACTAAATAGGTAATGTGTAGCCGCATATGCAAATGAAATGCTTGCACTGAACAGCCCTGTTAGACCTAAATTCTACCTAAATCAACTCCTAAGTCACTCACACTGTAGTACACATAAACACATGAAAGGCATAAATTATAGTAATGAAACACTGAATACACGATTTAAATGAAACTGTAATCTACTTTTCCTTACGGCTTATCCCTGCTTATCCCATCAGGGGTCGCTGTCTAAAATTGTACGTGTTAAACAACGGATTTCAACTAGCAGAAGAGCAGAGTGCGTGTTTAGCCTACTTTATAATGATTTAAACACTGATCTATGTAGGGCTTCCCAAATTTGTGTAAAATGAAATACATAAAAAATCCCATTAGAGTTCACATGTCTGCATATATGTGCTATCTACTCAATATTGTTGAATTTAACATGCTTGTGCTGAATCAATGCCATCAGTCTGCCTACTGGTGATGTTTGTGGCCATTCTATTGGTCCCATCCTTGACTGTCTTTGCAGTAAAGCATTTCTTTCATTTTATGAAAAATTTCCTGTTTATTTTTTAATTCCGAAAATAGATGCCCTGATTTATGTACGATTCATTAATGTTTACTCTATCCCCCTCCTTACGGATCTCCAGTGAAGCCAAAACACAAGCAGCTGTAGTAACGTTTGGAGCGTTCATTCACCTCTTAAAAGTATGTTTGGTTCTCTCAACCTTCAGTGGTAGTTCCAAAATCGCTCAGTCGGGCACCTTTCAGAAAAAAAACTGTGGGTTTTGAATCTTGCAAAGTTACATTTTTTGTTGTCTGCTATCTTCTTGCCACATATCAAACATACAAGTAAGCCAGCATCATTAGCAGTGAGGGCAAAAGATTACAACCATTAAGAATTAAAATATTTTTCTTTCTAGGCATGTAACCATGGTTATGGATACACATTGTAGATGCATTCACAAATTTGTGGGGAGTCTGATTTTTCTAAATCTTTTTGATGATAATACATTTTATTTATGAAGTGCATTTCATGACATTCAAAGACGCTGTACAAAGACAAAGTATAAAACCAACATTTTTTGCTTCAGTGTTAAACCGCGGTGGGAGCCGCAACAAGGCGCTGAAGAGCGGCTCCGTTGCTGACCCTTGGGGTAGACTGTACAATAAGATCTTTATCCTTCATGATGGTCCTCATAGTGTTGTATTGAGAGTGGTGTGGCTGCGTGTGAGCCGCACATAGTGTATTTTCCCCCTAACTAGTTTTCAAGCGAGTCTCACGTTTATGGGCCAAAATGTTTTGAATTTATGGGTTAATGTACGCGACTACAAAACACCAAAATCATGCTGTACACCAAGTAACACCTAGATCCATTTTGGCTGATCAGTTTGTTCCTTACTGCTGTCAAAGCATTGGTTCTGTTGCTGCTTTGTATTATGTCTTATGTCCTTAGCCTTCTTAGGATGCCAGATGTTATGTTCTAACAGAGCCTATATGCATAATTAGGACGTCACACTTTGTAGAAAATAGACATTTTTTCATTTATCTCAAGACTTTTTTGTTCAATATTTTTCATTTTCTTTACATGACTTACTGTAGCTCAGTGGTTCTCTGTTATTTTCTGCCATGCCCCCCCAGGGGACAAAAATGTTTTCAGGTTCTCCCATTTGAAATACTATTGGCAAACTGATAATATCTATTTATTTATCTGTACTGTACAAACTGAATTTGAACCGCAACCAGGAAAATGCAACAAAATGGAGAGCTGTGAAGCATAGAAGTGGATTCAAGAGTCAAATTGAATGCTGAGTAGGAGAAATTTGGACATGTTGACAGGTTTACACTAATATTGAAAGTACTACCCTGCTTCTCACACACCCCTCGGCAGTTCACCGTGTACCCCAGGGGGGCCCGCCCCAATATTTGAGAAGCACTGCTGTAGCTGCATCCTGTTGTCATTGAAACAGACTATATCCCCAAATGATCGTGTGTATGTTGTGTTTATGTGTCTGCCTTTTGTATTTGAATGGAGGAAAATAGGCACTATACTGTAAATAGATAATCCGATTTTTTTTTTTGTGGATGATATGCATTTATGATTCTATTTGTATTTACCTGACCTGTCCTATTCGCAGGGCACCAGGAACACTGGAAAGAGCATTGCCAACAGCAACACAGCGAACCCGACCGCCATGCTGTTGGCCTCTTGTTTGCTACTGGATCACCTGAAGCTCCACGCATATGCCAGCATGATCCGCAGAGCCATCCTCTTCCCCGTGACAGAGATTCGGGTATGGCCCGTCACACACACACCAAATATTAAAGAATAAAGAATGAGCTATACACTTTGGTTGTTTTATTGCTCTAGCTGCACACACAAGACCTGGGAGGCCAAGGCTGTACCTCTGAAGTGGTCAAGTCCATCATGAATACCATACGGCGCACTGGACGGCTCACAGTGATCATATAGAACACACGCAAAGATGAAAACAATGTTTCTTTGTGTCTAGCCAAGTCTTTCATCAAACTGCAACTAGGCGTTTTTATTGTTGCTATCAGTCCTTTTAAAATATTTCAGTTGAAAAGAAATTATTTTAAAGCAACTCACATTACTGTACTTTTATTGTTTGTGTGGCTGTTGCACGAAACACTTGGAGTTTGGTTTCAAGTAGAACTTTATTCTCCAACTGCTCAACCTTCAAAATGATTGATCACCTTTTATATTGCTGGCACTTGCCCGCCCAAACCTGGGATACATATCACACCCCCAACATGACTACTGGGTCTGGGTGAGAAACGTGCCCCCGAGTACAAACTTCCCCTCCCCCCGCCACCCACCAACCGCCCACCCAGAAGGAAATCCTAGGGAGAAGGTGAAAACCTAATAGGGGGCCTCACCGGCCGCCCACACCGGCTGTGTTGACCATCTGCCAGAGGAGAGGGCAAAACTTACAAAGGGGATGAAAGACATTTAACTTCGGCCCGCGTGGGATCAGTCGGTGACCTTGGGAGTCGACCATGGCGAGGAACCTGGGCCGGCAACAATACCTCACCTGCTACCATGTGTGCCGGTTTAAGCCTATCCAACGTAACAACCTCCCTATGCCCACTGAAATCAAGCACAAAACCCTTAGGGCCGCACTCAAGCACCCGGGTTGGAGGGGCAAACACTGGGCGTCATGGCGTACAAAAACAAAACGAGCCGACCTAAGTTCCAACGGCAGAAAGGACTGTGGAAAACAGTGATGAAACGGGTCGGGGGACAAGGGGCCCTTCATCCCAAAAGGGTGTGGCTGTGAAACAGAACTCTCAGGTAAAAACTCGCCCAGAACGCGAAGTGGCTGTCCGAGCACCAACTCAGCAGGTGCGACCTCAAGGTCCTTCTTGGGAGTGACCGCAATCCCAGCATAACCCAAGGAAAACAATCAACCCAGTTGCCATCTGAGAGCGCAGCACGCAACGCGGCCTTAAGCGACCGGTGAAAGTGCTCACACAATCCCATTAACTTGAGGGTGATAAGCCGCTGTACGGTGTACCTGCACACTCAAGGACGCAGCCAATGCTGACCAGAGCTCTGACACAAACTGGGGCCCCCTGTCTGAAGTAATATCAGACGGCGTGCCAAAACGTGCGACCCAGGCCAACAGAAATGCACGGGCCACATCCGCTGAGGCAGTGGAAGACAAAAGACAAAGGCCATCTGGTGGTCCGATCCACCATTGTGAGCATGTGTGTAAACCCCTGGAACAGAGGCAGAAGACACACTAGGTCGACATGCACGTGGTTAAACCGCCTGTCAGGGATCAGAAATGGCTCAAGGGGAGCCTATGTGTGCCGGTGGACCTTGGAGCGCTGAGATGCCACGCATGCAGCCTCCCACTGCATGACTTCCTTCCAAAGGCCAGGCCAGACAAACTTCTTACTAACCAGCTTTACCGACGCCCGAACCCCTGGGTGAGAGAGGGAGTGAATCAAATCAAAAACCTGGCGGGGCCAGCCCACCGGTACCACAGGACGAGGGCGGCCGGTGGAAACGTCACACACCAACACGAAACTGGTGATTGAATACATCATTGCTTGAAGACTCGGAATTTATGAGTTACTTCAAGAGACAATGGTCTCTATAGATAGAAAACAACGATTTACCAGGAACATCAGCCTCTGTTCTCTGGGAGGCAGGGAAGGGAGTAATGCGCGGGAAAATAATTTCATTTTCCTCTCCCAAGAAAAAGAAAGAGACTTCCAAAATATCCGTTTTGGAAGGTAAAATGAAATCGTTAGAGGAGGCCTACTCTGTCTCTCAAGATGAACACACTCTAAACGATATAAGAAAAACCAAACTGGAACTTGAGGAAATATTAAATAAGAAAACACAATTCTTAGTACAAAGGCTTCGCTTGGAGAACTTTGAACATAGTAACAAATCTGGGACATTTTTGGCTAATCAATTAAAAACAAATAAAGAGAAAACAACTATCTACGGTGTTAAAGACTCAGCAGGAAATATCAGCCATGACCCTGATAAAATAAACACCATTTTTAGGGATTATTATAAAGCATTATACACACCACAATTAGACCCATCAGATGATGATATAGATCAGTTTCTTAATAATTTAAATCTACCGATATTACAACAGAACCAGAAAACATCTCTGGACTCACCTCTATCTGTTGGCGAACTCCAGGAAGCTCTCCAGCTCATGCCTAATAATAAAGCCCCAGGCCCAGATGGTTTTCCTGCTGAATTCTACAAAGAATTCTGGACTACACTGGCGCCAACTTTTTACAAAATGCTATTAGAAATAAAGGAGAAAAATAAAATGCCTCCAACTATGAACTTAGCTAATATTACTCTCTTATTAAAACCAGGAAAAGACTCCACACTCCCATCTAGCTACCGCCCAATTTCCTTAATTAATGTAGATTTCAAAATAATCAGTAAAGCTTTGGCTAGAAGGTTAGAGAAAATTACTCCTTCCATAATCCATCCAGACCAAACAGGTTTTATTAAAGGTAGACACTCCTCAACTAACACACGAAGATTAATTAACCTCATAGATTATTCTTACATACAGAATTTGGAAACTATTATCCTTTCTCTAGATGCAGAAAAAGCATTTGACAGGGTAAACTGGAACTTCCTATTCAGAACATTAAATAAATTTGGGTTTGGACCGGGTTTTATTGATTGGGTCAGAATATTTTATACCAACCCACATGCATGTGTGAGGACCAATGATCAAACTTCTTCAAGCTTTAGCCTTCACAGAGGCACAAGGCAGGGCTGTCCACTGTCCCCTCTACTGTTTTCCATATTTATCGAACCCTTAGCAGCGGCCATCAGACAACATGAAGAAATCAAAGGGATCCGCACCAGAGAAATGGATCACAAAATAAGTCTCTACGCTGATGATGTATTACTTTTTCTCCAGAATACTCAAGCGTCCCTTTCCGGCACGATTCAACTTATAAACAAGTACTCATCAGTGTCTGATTACTCTATCAACTGGTCTAAGACCACAGCTCTACCCATTAACTGTCACTTTAAGGGTATACCTGATGCCATAATACGGACAGGAAATATTCGATATTTGGGTATAAACATTTCACCCAAGTTGTCAGAGCTGACACAGTTGAATTACGTTCAGCTTTTGAAAACAACTGAGGGTGATCTTTTGCGGTGGAGACGTCTACCCATATCACTCATGGGGAGAGTGGCTGCCGTCAAGATGATGGTTCTACCGAAAATTAATTATTTGTTTTCAATGATACCCACCAAACCATCCTCCAAGTGGTTCAAGTCACTGGACTCCCACATCTCAAAATTCCTTTGGAAAGACAAACCATCACGTATCAGCTTAAATACGTTAAAACAAACCAAAGGCAGGGGTGGTTTAGAGCTTCCGGACTTTTCTCAGTATTTCTTAGCCAATCAACTGCAATATGTCTCCAAATGGCTCAAACCGAGTTATCCAGACGAGCCATGGCGAGATATAGAGCAAGCACTGTGTGATGATCTAGCAATCTGTGATCTACCATTCATCAGTTCAACCATTAAACATCATAAATGTTACAAAAGTATGAACATCAGCTCCACTCTGACAGCTTGGTGGGAATTTCTTAAAATAAACAAATGTTCCCTCTATCCATGTAAGCTGACACCCATCTGGAACAACCCTGACATCCTACAAAATAAAAGAATGATAAACTTTTCTCTCTGGAAAAACAAAGGGATAAAACACTTAGATAATATCATAGTAGAAGGAAAGTTTGTGTCATTTGATACGCTCACCTCCCAATATGGAATCAGCAGCACCAAATTTTTAGAATACCACCAAATCAAATCTATAATAGGGAAAAAATACACGCCCAATCAATTGAACCTGCAAATGCCAACCAAGGTGGCAGAATTCTGTAACCTCTGCGCCCCAAAGTTATTATCTAAAATATATAGGCTTAACAATAAAGAAGCCTATAGAAGATTTAAAGACAGCTTGACTCCCATTCAGCTGTTATGATGGTGGACAAGACTAAAAAAAAAATAATAAGGAAACATCACAGAGGAGGGTGGGACCACTGTCCTGCATCACCACATCCTCGAGCCTCAGGGCCGTACCTGCGAACCCAAGGGAGCGAATATCCGGGTCATCGGGCGGGTTCGCAGCCTTTGCGGAAAAACCTGTCCCGAGGTGCACAGGCGAAACAAGTGCATGAGACAGACAGTCAGCAACTGGGTTAGCCTTCCCAGCCACATGCTGAATGTCCGTCGTGAATTCTGAGATGGCCGCCAAGTGCCTCTGCTGGCGGACCGACCATGGCCCGGTCACTTTGGACAAGGCAAACATCAGCGGCTTATGATCAACGTAAGCTGTAAAACAGCAGCCCCCTAACAAAAAACGGAAATGGCGGCGCACCAGATAAAGCGCCAATAACTCTCGGTCAAACGCACTATACTTCTGCTCATTATCCCGCAGCTTACAGCTAAAAAATGCAAGAGGCTGCCAAACCCGTCACATGCATCTGTCGTCAAAGCCACCAGTGCAGCAGCAATAGGGTGAGCGAAGAGCGCAGCCTCTGCGAGGGCGTTCTTTGCCTGCTGGAAGGCTTGGACTTGCTCGGCGGTCCAGTCAAGAGAGTCACTGGCTTTCTTCTGCTGCAAGGCTGTGTAAAGAGGCTGCAGGAGGTGGGCCACACGAGGAAGGAAACAATTATAAAAATGAACCATGCCCAAAAATGCCTGCAGTGGCCTAACGGAAGCTGGGCAGGGGAAATCGGCCACTGCCTGTACCTTGGAAGGTAAAGGGATTGCGCCTTGTGGAGAAATACAGCGGCCCAAGTACTCAATCACCGGCAGCCAAAACTGACACTTGGCTGGGTTAATGATGAGGCCATGTTCATTGAGACCATAAAACCATTCATTAACCGTAAAACCATTGTGAGGTGTGACAGGTGTTCCTCTGTTGAAGGACTGGCCACCAATATGTTGTTGAGAACACAAAAGTGAGGTCACGCAACATCGAGTCCATCAACCTCTGAAAAGTCTGCGCCGCCCCCTTAAGAACGAAACGCTTTTTGAAGGCAAACATTGAAAAAACCCAAACGGGGTAATTATCGCAGTTATGGACACATCTTCGGCCCTCATGGGAACCTGGTGATAACCACAGACTAGGTCGACCTTGGAAAAAAACGTTGCCCCCGCTAGGAGTGGGGTAGCAATCGTGCGTGGTGATATTGCCAAGCTTTTGTGCCGAACCGCTGGTGAAAGAAGCACAGGTCCTTCCCTCACCGTTTCTGAACCGCAACACCAGCCGCCACTGTCGGGCCCGCATACCCCGTCGCCGTCTGCTGCGGTTCCGCCGCCACCCTATGCACCGCGAACCGCCTCGTAGCATCGAGAACCCAGTCAGCCTCCTCAGCCAACCCCCGATAATCGCCGGCCGCTAAACAGGGGGAGTTAGCCAACACTGCTCTCACCGGAGGTGGGAGTTGGCGCAGGAAAACGTGCAAAAAAAGGAACCCGCCTTCATCCGAGCCCAACAGTGACAGCATATTGTCCATCAAATCCACAGCTGCGTAGTCGCCCAGTCCTGGCTGCGCAGTCTATCTGCCATCTCCGCGGGCGACAGACTGTACCTCCTAGGGAGAAACTGCTTGAGCGCATCAAATTGTCGCCTAGTGGAGGTGCGGGCAACAGCTGCATGACATGGCGAGTGGTCATTTGATCGAGAGCAGCAACGACCAAGTAGTACTTGGAGTCGTTTGCCAGGATCCCCCTCAAGTGGAACAGCGCCTCGATGTGCTGGAACCTTGAAGCCGGGTTGCTCTGCCAGAACTTCGGTAGTTTCGCAACGGCAGTGACAACTGGAGCTGGGAGTTGAGGCGACATGGCTGAAGAGGAAGCGCACTCGTCCGCTTCGTGAGACATATCACGTTGGGGTCACCAATGTGGCAATTGGAAGAAACGCTCAACATTTGGTCTCAAGCAGAACTTTATTCTCCAACTGCTCAACCTTCAAAAGGATTGAACATCACCTTTTGTATTGCTGGCACTTGCGCTCCCAACTACCATCTGGATGAGAGACATGCCCCCTAGTGTCCGCCACATTTGTACTGATTGTGTATCCGCTCATTTCTAGTTGATTTTTTACATGTTTAATGCACACTTGTTGCATTGGTGTGTCCGAACCACCAGAGGCCATTTTGAGTTTAACTGTCACTTATGTACACAGTATACATACAGTATACAGTATACATACAGTATACATGTATACTGTATATAGTATATCACATAGCAGACAAACAGTGATATTTGAGAGGTGAAATGAAGTTTTTAGGATTTACAGAAAGTGTGCAATATTTATTTAAACAGAATTAGGTAAGTACATAAATCGGGCACAGAAAAACTACATCAATATTTAGTCGATTCTCCTTTTGCAGCAATAACAGCCTCTCAACACTTCCAATGAGCGTCTGGATTCTGGTTGACAGTATTTTTGACCATTTTTCTTTACAAAACAGTCGAGTTTGATGATTTCCAAGCATGGACAGCCAGCTTTAAATCACACCCCAGATTTTCAATAGTATTCATTAGTCTGTGGACTGAGATTCCATTCCAGAACTTTGTACTTGTTTCTCTGCATGAATGCCTTTGTAGAATTTGAGCAGTGTTCTTGTTGAAGTATCCAGTCCCGGCCCAACTTCAACTTCGTTACTGATTGACTGGCAAACATTGTTTGCAAGAATCTGCTGATAGTGAGAGCATCTCTAGGATGTGTTAAGTTCTTCCCTGTCGCACGCCTGCTATTCCTATTATTTTTTCCCTGCCTTTTCCTCCTCTTTCTTGTCCACCAAATTCCCTTCCCTGGCAGGAGGCATTTTCACTGGGCACATTTATAATTGATTATATTTTTTCTTCCTCTCGTGTTCGGCATTTTCTCCTTTTCCACAATTTAATTCTACAGCCTTTCTCTTTTTTTGAGCACTACAGAAGTTTGGACTCGACTGACTACTGCCGAGTGGGCTGAGGTCTCCTCCTGCCATGTTTGGGAGTTCTCTTGTTTTGGATTTCTCCATGTTGCCTCTTCTGCCCCATCACTTTGTGCTAAACCTTTTTGGACTACGTTAAAGAACATATACTGTATATATTTGTTGTCACTTTCTGCCTCCACCTAACAGCAAAACATACCAGGATGCTCGATGCACGCATGATGGCTGTTTGAGCACCCAGTTTTGTTTGATATTTTGTTGGTGTCTGACATCGGGCGTTTGCAAAACTAGTATGAAAAGCAAATGTGTCCAAAGTGTAACTGAAGCATTTATAAAAGAGCCTCATGTGTGAACGTGTGCTTTTGTGGAGTGCATGTTTATGGTCACTCTGCGGGCCCCTCACTAATTAGAGGTTTCTCCAAACAAGAAGGGGGCAATTGAGAGTAAGCCAAGAGATTTTTGTCAGTGAAAAAGAAAAGTTCCAGAAGGTGCAATGGATGAAGACACAACATTGAAGCAGGTGAGATTAGAAGAGAAATGTCTGCTGCGACCTAATTTCTCATCCCATCTGTCAAAACAACTGACTCTCCTCTTCTTGTTTGGAAGGAGGTTTTGAGTTAAAGGGGTGCGGTACAAACAACACACATCTTTCCTAGAAAAGTTGCATACTTTCACTCACTCTTTTATGCCATGTTTGGGTTAAAATCCATCCATCCATCCATCCATTTTCTTCTGCTTATCCAAGGTCAGGTCGCAGGGGCCGCAACCTAAGCTGGAAAGCCAAGGGGTCCCTCTCCCCGGCCACTTCGTCCAGCTCTTCCCAGCGGATGCCGAGGCGTTCCCAGGCCAGCTGAGAGACGTAGTCTCTCCAACGTGTCCTGGGTCTTCCCTGAGGCCTCCTACCGGTTGGACGTGCCCTGAACACCTCCCCAGGAAGGCGTTCGGGAGGCATCCTAACCAGATGCCCGAGCCATCTCATCTGACTCCTCTCAATGCAGAGGAGGAGCGGTTCTACTCCGAGTCTCTCCCGGATG
>QODF01000023.1:4259032-4321548 GCA_024372805.1 Oostethus manadensis
AGAATCCCCAGGCACTGCTTCCATGTTGGAAGGCGTGTCGGTGGGATTGAGGAGGTCTTCAAAGTATTCCCTCCACCGGTCCACAACATCTCGAGTCGAGTTCAGCAGCACACCGTCCCCACCATACACGGTGTTGACTGTGCACTGCTTTTGCCGCTGAAGACAGCGGATGGTGGTCCAGAATCTCTTTGAAGCCATTCGGAAGTCGTTTTCCATGGCCTCCCCGAACTCCTCCCATGTCCGGGTTTTTGCCTCAGCGACCGCCAGAGCTGCAGACCGCTTGGCCTTCCGGTACCTGTCAACTGCCTCCAGAGTCCCATGGGCCATAACCGCCTGATATGACTCTTTTTTCAGCTTGACGGCATCCCTCACCACTGGTGTCCACCAACGAGTTCTGGGATTACCGCCACGACAGGCACCGACCACCTTATGGCCACAGCTCTGATTGGCCGCATCGACAATGGAGGAACGAAACATCGCCCACTCGGATTTAATGTCCGCTGCCGCCCTCGGAACATGGTCAAAGCTCTCCCGCAGGTGGGAGTTGAAACTCCTTCTGACAGGGGACTCTGCTAGGCGTTCCCAGCAGACCCTCACAATGCGTTTGGGTCTGCCTGGTCTGACCGGCATCCTCCCCCACCATCGAAACCAACTCACCAACAGGTGAACAGCATCTTCTTTAAGTTGCCTGGACGGATGAGCCTTTTCACACTCAAGAAGAATGCGCTGCAGTGGACAAAGACTTCAGAGACAGATTGATCAGTTGACAGCTCCGCGCCTCTCCTCACCCGAGTGTCCAAAACGTGGTCGCAAGTCCGACGACACAACCACAAAGTCAATCATCGAACTGCGGCCCAGGGTCTCCTGGTGCCAAGAGCACATGTGGACACCCTTATGCTTGAACATGGTGTTCGTTATAGACAATCCGTGACGAGCACAGAAGTCTAATAACAAGACACCGCTCGGGTTAAGATCAGGGGGGCCGTTCCTCCCAATCACACCTTTCCAAGTCTCACTGTCGCTGCCAACATGAGCGTTGAAGTCACCAAGCAGAACAAGGAAATCCCCCGAGGGAGCACTCTCTAGTACTTCCTCTAAGGACTCCAAAAAGGGCGGGTATTCTAAACTGACGTTTGGCGCATAAGTGCAAACAACAGTCAGGACCCCGTCCCCCCGCCCGAAGGCGTAGGGAAACTACCCTCTAGTTTACTGGGTTTAACTCCAACGTGCAGGCTTGCGTGCGGGGGGCAACAAGAATTGCCACCCTTGCTCGTCGCCTCTCATTGCCGGCAACAGCAGAGTAGAATAAAGTCCAGCCCTTCTCGAGAGGACTGGTTCCAGAGCCCTTGTTGTGCATTGAGGTGAGTCCGACTATATCTAGCCGGAATTTCTCCACCTCACGCACCAGCTCAGGCTCCTTCCCCGCCAGAGAGGTGACATTCCACGTACCGACAACTAGCTTCTGTAGCCGAGGATCGGACCGCCAAGGCCTCTGTCTCTGGCCGCCACCCAGCTCTCTTTGCACCCGACCCCTTTGGCCCCTCCCACGAGTGGTGAGCTCATGGGAGGGGGGACCCATGTTACCTTTTCGGGCTGTGCCCGACCAGGCCCCATGGGTGCAGGCCCGGCCACCAGACGCTCGCCCTCGTGCCCCGCCTCCGGGCCTGGCTCCAGAGGGGGGCCCCGGTGACCCGCGTCCGGGCGAGGGAAAACGAAGTCCAATTGTATTATTCATCATTAGGGTCTTTTAAGCCACTCTTTGTCTGGTCCCTCCCCTAGGACCTGTTTGTCATAGGTGACCCTACCAGGGGCATGACAGCCCAAAACAACTTAGCTCCTAGGATCATTGGGACACGCAAACTCCTCCACCACGATAAGGTGGTGACTCAGGGAGGAGTGTTTGGGTTAAAATAAGCCATGAAAATAAATGAGTAGCTCTCGGCCATTTTTATTTTGTAAAAGTAGCTCTCACAGGAAAAAACATTGGTGACCTGATCAAGGGTATTCAGATCATTTGTTCCGTGGGCCCTAAACAGTTTTTATTCTTTTCTTCACCTACTCCAGTAATTATTTTTTAAAAACACTGTCTTGTTCAAGACGGTAGCTATACTTAGTGTTTGCGTGCATTCACAAAAGTTTTGGGAGATCTGCAAAAGTTCGTCCTTTTTTAATATATTTTCTTCATGTCCCCTCGGGTGCTCCGTAATATCAACTGTTATTTATTTATAAGCCACCATCCATCAGTACAAGCCTGGAGTTTGTTTTTTCTAGAAAAAGGTCGCTCTCATAGCAGGGTAGCATGAATTAACTTGAGGTTGTGGACCGAACAAATATGCACATGAGCACTCAATAGTGTCATCAAAGTGTACCTGTAAGCATTTCCACATAGTATCCGCATTTGGGACCAAATATGACATGAAAAAAGAAGAAGGGAAAAATACAGGATAGGAGCCTTATCTGTGCAGCAGGGAGCAAATTAGATGGTACATTCAAGGACTGTCAGACAAGGTGGGATGGCTCACAACATGCAATAACTGTAGTATTTCTAACAGTATATTATTTTCTTTAACAAAATAATGGCCCATATTTCCAAAATTGATATCCCTCTACATACAATTCAATGTAGTTATTTACAAACATTTATGTATTTATATATATATTTTAAAGTGTTTCTTTATCATTGCAACTGAAACGTTCCCATGGCTCGGTAGCAGGTGGCTCTGCTGTTTCCAAGGACCTACTACAAACATGCCACAGATCCTCCACATAACCACAGCACACCGCTGTTTTTAGGGGAAAATGTAGTCACTTCCAAGGTTTCAAGTAAACTGGTGGTTTGGTCAGACTCAATATATGGGCCAGAAATGGCCCATGTGGAATATGTGGAATAAAGATGTACGATACTGAACTGTAACTTGTAAATATATAGGTGCGAATCTTCAGGGAGATCCATAACACTCTATATCTAAAATCAGACTGCCGCCGGTTTCCTTCCACCCTCCCTCCATCCAGACCAGACAGCCAGAGAGGAGGAGGCGGAAATGGAAGGTCCAGTCTCTCTTTATGGTCCACCAATCATATTCAACAACACTGATCCTGCCAGCATCACTTGTCACTGTGGTGTCCACACTGATATGGACTTGCACACGTGTAACACCCACATGGGGATTGTTTTGTTTTTATTTCTCCACCTTGCATTGTCTTTTGATTTTGTTTTTGAAATAGCAGCTGAACATGAGCCTGGAGCGCTGCCTACTGTCTGCGTTTCTCTCAAGGCCAAAAGATTTTCTTTTCTTCCCAAAGAGGAGGAGGAGGAGGAGCAGAGGTGACAGCAGCCATGTCACAGACAGTGAAGATGACTTTGGTCATAGTGCTCATCTACTCCCTCTGCTGGGCCCCCTTCTTCAGTGTCCAGCTGTGGGCCGCTCCTCATAAAATCTGCCACATTAGCTACAGACGTCTCTGACACATTTCCTTTTTTTCTTGACATCAAACGCAAGCAGCCACAATTGTACAATACACTTTTTTTAGGATGCCAATATAAGTGAAAGGGAAAAATATTTCTCAATTGCCCACATCCTTAAATAAAACCTTAAATAAATATACACTATATACACACTGTAAAGTTGCAAATAGATACAATCACATATATTTAAAAAATGTAATAGGAACAAAAACAAACAAAAATGTAAGATATTAAGAATAATGTAGAAGTATAAATCCTTCACCACATAAATGTGAAAAAAAGAAAATCTAATAATGACGCTGTTGCACTAAAAACAGAAAACACAAACTAAAACTAAAAGCTGACCTTTCCCGCCCGGGGCGGCATTTATTCGTATCACGTGGGGGGCGGCACAAGCGCTGAAAAAAAGGTTTTCTATTATCCATCATGTGATTGTGTGGGGAATTGGCGCCCCCTACTAGCTGGCGCGGCGCAGTGCACAGACTATGACACAAGAGGAAGGGTGCGCCCGTGCCTAAAACCGCGTTTGTCGATCTGAACGTTCCAGATAAATTCTGTGACATTGGATTTAATGTTAATAAATTGAATATTTTCATAGTAAGAGTATAGAGAACTTGTTTGACTTTCTAAATGTTTTTTTTAAAATAAATATTTTTATTATTAGAGCTCTGTAGACATGAAATAACACACCTATAGTCACCATTACACTCCTATCATTCATTGTTTGCAACACACTGCACAACTCTTAAGATGGAGGTACTTGAGACAGCTGCTAGCGAGCGTCCTAACAAGCTAGCGAGCTAAGCAGTTAGCTTGAAATTTATGTCTTCTAAACTGAACAAAAGGTTTCAAACGTAAGAAAGGGGGAAGGAAAAACAAAATAAAAAGCAAAAAAACTTACCATTTCCACATGGATGACGAGAAGAAGCTTTTTTCACTCTGCATCCATGGCTGGCTTCATCAGTGCAAGGTGACGTCTCATAATGCGACATTACTGCCACCTAGTGACCAGAATACTGCATCACTTGTATTTCAATTTTGTTTTGACTAATAAATAGACCACAGCCTACCAAAAAACAGCGACCATTTATTAATGAATTAATTCCTGAAAAAAATGAGATACAGTGAGGAAACAATAATCGCACCGTTATATTGCGAGGGACGACTTTAAAGATTACAGAAGGGCTACGTGTCATTTCAAAAAAATAATAATTTTAAAAGGAATAGGCTTGTGTTTAGGTAGATAAAAAACAGACAAAGTGAGTGCTGGTAAAACACTCCTCCAAAGTTGTGTCCTTCATACATGAACAACAAACATCTGCCGTGGCTTTCACACTGTGAAGGATGGCACACATGGGGCAGTGGAACACTGCAGAAAACGTTCACACCACATTCGCACACATTCTTTAACCACACTTTTAAATCCCACTGTCAGCATAGATTGCTCTAATACACCTGTAAACTACCACTATTTACACTTTCAAAACACTGATGTCTGGCATCTAAAAAAGTATCAGTGATACAGGGTCCTATTTTGGCAGCACGACTGGTTGGATATAAGCACACGAAGGTGCGCAAACAAGTGCACACACACGCGCACCGTCATCTCAACATTGCCACAAACCGGCATTATATCATTTAATACTGAGTGGTCTCATTCTTATGTTTTTTCCCCCTCAATTGGCAAGCTGCACTGCCAGGAAGTTGTGTGGCAATACTACACTGTGCACACACATTTTTCTACAAGTACACAATACAGTGGCTTTAATGCTCCAATGACCTACACTTACCTTTATTTACTAAGCCTTCAAAATGATCATTGAATGTACAGTATTGCTTATCTTTTCCTCTTGTTGGTCGGAATTCATTTTGAATTAAGTGTCTGATAAATGGTACAATCGGTGCATCCTTTCATTTGTTCTTGTGGATAAACTGTTAAAAGCAGACAATGTCATTGCCAACATACACTATTACGACTGAGTACTATTTAGCTGGTGCCCAGCCCTCAAGGAGTGAAGAGTGTGTGTGTGGTGCATTACGACAGTTGGAAACCCTGAGAGTAACGCCCTCATCATGTGACTGAATTAGAACCTTACGGTCAGTATTCTGTGTTTGCAGTTGGGTGTGCGCTCCCCACAGGCACATCATTTTAAAAACAAAACAAAAAGATCTGAGCATGGTGCTCCATTAAGTAATTGTGTAGGTGTACTTCTTGGGTTTCTTCTAAGTGTCTGATGTTTGTCTTCCAGAGTCTGTTGTGGCCCTACACTGTGTTCTCGTCCATCTTGGAATCCGCCTTTGGCTTTACGGCATCCGGTGCATCGTTCTCCTCCATGTGGGACTTTGAAGGTGAGGCGGGTGCTAGCATGGCAGCATGCTCTTCCTTGGGCTCTTTATTGTCTTCTTGCTTTTTCTCTCGGCCCAACAGTTTGTAGTTTATGCCCATTCCCACAAAGAGGATGATACTGGCAATGATGAGAATGACACCAGAAGAGATGTACGTGTAGTCGTAGTGGTGGTAGTAGTTGTAGAAGCTTCCTGCATGAACATGGTAGAAAAAGCATATTAGCACGTCATATTTTGCAGATGCAGAAGAGAAAAATACTCTGGTGAAGCTTCAGGCAATCTGAGTGGATCAAAAGTCGTACCCGTTAGTGGCGGACCCAGCAGCACAGGCGCACACTCGACTATGGTGACAAGACCGACAGCTGAGGAGAACCTCTGCGCCCCAACCAGGTCCATCAGTGTCTCGAACAACACAGAACTCAGCCAACCAAATGCAAAGCCAAAGAAAATGGCGTATACCACAAATCCGGTGTAGCTGGTAGAAAGTGGTGCCAATACATGACACACACCGTTGTAGAGGACAGCGGCGGCAAAGAAGAACTGCACTCTGGGTCGGACCCACTTGGTGTTAGCCAGCAGGCCCATGGAGGGTCTGGCAAACATGTCCACAAACGCCAGCACTGATAGCAGGAAAGCAGCCTTTTCCTTGCTGATGTCTTTACTCTTGGCAAAGTTGGAGAGGAAGACGAGTGGAGCAAAGAGGCCGAGAAACATGACGACGTTGCCCATCAGGTAGAGCAGGAAACCGCGATGTTTGAACAGGGTCAGGTCAATAAAGGAGTTGATGGTCTGCAGAACTGTCTTCTTGGGCTGTGCCTGCACAGAATCACTCGCCTCGCCTACTTCTGCGTCAGGCTTGGTGGGCTTGGCTTTCGGTCCGATGGGGCGCATGAGTGAGCCGGCCACACAACAGTTGAGCAGAAGCCCTCCCAAGATGAGAAAGCTGCCCCTCCAGCCAAACTCGTCATAGAGCCAAGAGTTGAGAGGAGCCAGAGTGGACAGGAAGACGGGGCTGCCGGCCATGGCAATGCCGTTGGCGATGGGCCGGCGCTTGTAGAAGTACTTCCCAATCATGGTGAGAGCTGGGTTCAAGTTGAACGCCAATCCCAAACCTAAAGAAGTTTCAAAGCACAGAATAAGTACTAACTTAAAAAAAAAGAAGAGCTGTTAAATACAACTGCTGACCTCCCACAACTCCAATGAAGAAGTAAAGCTGCTCCACAGTGTTGCAAAAGGAGGCAGCAACCAATCCTGATCCTGCCAGACAGCCACCAAGGAAGATGATTGGTCGACTGCCAAATTTGTTAACCAGGATGCTGCTGATTGGACCTGAGAAAATGGAAGAGTGAGGGACCGTCGGAGGAATTTAGATACTGCTATTGCTACCATCAGTGTTCATGCACTGATATTTTACAGCTCTACTCCAAAAGCTATCAAAGAGTGAAAACAACCAACAACCCAACTGCCATATCTGTATGGGCTCACAGGGGTGCTTGGGGTCAAGCACCCAGTGATTAAAAAATTATGATTTTTTTTTTTTAAACCGGCATGCTTACCCAGTTTTAGTTTTAATCTAAGTTTTAGTCTGCCTGCTATCTCCAATAAAGGTAAACCTGCAGATATTAAGCTAATCAATTACTTTAAATAATACTTGGACTTATAAACGTTTAAAAATTGTGACCTTTTGCAATCTTAGCTTTTATAGAAACACAAAATTCAACAAACAAAATTAGGGCTACACATTCAGATCTACTCTGAGCTTTTTTCAACACTGAACTGATTTGTGTTAAATAAAAAAAATGTAGCCAAGTTTGAGATAAAAAAGCAAATCAGAAATCATATATCTTGTTTGCTCAATACTGTTTATTCCTGCGCTGAATTGTCATCAATAACCATTCTATTGATCCTATTCTTGGTCTTTAGACATTCTTTTTTTTTTTAATTAGGAGAATAGATGCTCCGATATTTTTATGAACGATTATTTAATGTCTTCTCTAACTGTGAATGGCTTCCCATCATGTACAGCCCGGTTTTGCGAACTACGCAATTTTCTTGCTAAATCTGGGGACTTTCCAAACCTTATTTTCTCAATACAACTAGAGACAAATGTAAAGACTTTCCCTCATGTCGTTGTGAGATTTTCTGGAATTTGCAGACATAAAAGTGAAAGCACATGTTTCGAGCTGTGAGTGCACAATCAGCTGCCGCTGGACATAACCTGACTTTCCTGGAGTCACCATCTTGGCGATTGGCGTGTCACGGGCTGTGAGCACAAAGCTACAATGCACTTCTCAAAACATATTGCTATGCTCCCGTTAATAACATTGTTTTATTTTACTGCACAGTAACTTCTTTTAGACTCAACTCAAAACTCCTTCACCTTTTTTCTCTCCCACGCAGACTCACTGCATACACTAGCTTACCTCTCCCCCCCCCCTGCTCACCCAATCAGCAGTCAGAAGACAGTCAAGATTCATTGACGGACGAGTCAGATATTTCATATTCTTTCCATAAATGCACATTTCCCCTACTTCTGTGTTAAAAAAACAAAACACCGAGCTCAGCGAAGGGAGCTGCAACTAGGAGGCTGAAGAGCCGCGGGTTGCCGAGCCCTGCCCAAATGGACCAAATCGATATCAACCAAACCCAAACAGCTGGTCCACAGCACATCAGAAAAGAGGCAAAAATGTCTAGCACTGTTCCAAAGTCAAAGCTGATTTTGTTTTGCCAAAGAAAATCACATTTAAGAGATTGAAATCAGAGGATATTTACGTTGAAAAAGTTAATTGAATACCAAAATAGTTGTTGATTAATTGGATAAATGAATAATCATAGTTTAATTGTTGCAGCTCTGGTGAATCAAACAGCATAAAAGAAAATTCACAACCTGTTGACCTGTCACCAACAGGTGGTGCTGTGGTCTAAAAAGAGGTACAGTCTGCTGGTGTACGCCACTGGTTGGGCTGTGGGGGTTGAGAATGACAGCGTGGAGAGCTTGGCCTTGAAGAAACACCTAATAGATTCTATTGGGAATGAAGTACTCTGCAGTCAGTAGCTACACATTTACAAACTGCCTGCTCTTTTACATTACAGTTGAAGAGAAATAGCAATGCAAAGGAAGGACAAACGCAGAAAAAAAGAAGGGACAGCCTTCGTGCCTCATGCCTCTGTTGCGTGCCAAGCTCCCTATGAATGGACTCTCACATGCATGGATCCAGGCTAAGCATCTCTGCTGGGTGTGAATACAAAAAAGACCACTCAGTGATGAGCATTGCACAGCTCTGGAAAAAAACACTGCACATTTAAACTACAGCTTTGTCAGCAAATACAGTGTTACCTCAGTTATCGCGGGGTATAGGTTCCCAAAATAGCCCACAATAAGTGGCTGTAAAACCCTTCACCATACACTTTATACACTTTTCTCATACAGGCATTACCATTTTCTCACATTTATCTCTTCTTTAAACGCTCTAAGTTTAGTAGATAAGAAAAAAAATAAGTGTCACGTTTTGGCTTGCGGAGTGATGCTCCACCCCGGGGATGTGGAGAAAGAGAACCCAACTGCAGGTGAAAGTCTTTATTATTATTAAATGTTGCTATGCAGCGGCAGAATCCACAAATAAGCAGTAATTGACAACCAACAATGTTTCAACACCAAACAAAGCGGGTAATGGCGCCCTACCCCTGCGTGACTTGTACTTCCCTTCTGCATGTCCTTAAGTCCAACTTTTTGTGCCATGGTTAGCATCTACTTTGCCATTAGAGTGCGGCTGCGCGTGCACCTAACAGTGCAGAAAGTTTCGCAGACATTGTGGGTGTTGTCTGGGCTAAAACTTTCAAACATACAGCACATCAGAGTCACACCACTAGCGATTGAACATTTCTGTACATTTGAATCAAACGCATTCTGTACTGCACAGGAAGGCACAGAGGAGACTGGCAATGGTCTACAGTCCCGCAGCCAATCAGGACACAGAAAACAATTCATGAGTTCTCTCTTAGCCGATCAGGATGCAGAACACAATGCACGTTCATACCAGTAAAAGAAAAAAAATGCACAAAAAATTCTGCGAAAAAGCAAGTCCGCGAAAGGTGATCCGCCATGTCGAGAGGGAACACTGTTCTGCATTTTAAAAACTGTGAGCCCATGGTGAATACCATAGGGTCTCAACCTTCAGTTGGCCTAATTTACTTTAATTGTAAAAAAATAGTCAAAGGAGATTAGCTATTGTTGACGCGTTGCTTCATAAAATAGTGATTTACGTAGAAGACAAGTGAGGGCCAGAAGCAAGAAGCAGAGTTACTGGAGATAACCAAAAGACCCACACACTGTACAGGTACACATGCATGTATTGTGTTGTAGTTTGTATGTAAAACATGTTGCTAATATTTTTACTATGATAAGGAATGTTCATGTATCCACTTTTATGTCTTTAGGTAAATAATAAGGTTGTGAACTGTTGCGACAGGATATCTGGTTTGACAAGAATCAGCGATCAATTTCTAGATTAATCGATTGTGCAGATAAGCACCGGGTATCGTGAGAGAAGCATTTGGTTGATAGACAGTCTTTCCAACAACTCAAGAGTCTGGGCTGCCAGCGAAAGGATTGTTGCGCATGCAACAGCACATCAACATAAGAAAAAAAATGTTTGAAATGTCTTTTGATGCCTTCCTGTAAAATCTAAACTCCACAAAACCAGGCCATTTATAGCTCTGAAGTCCAAAGGGACCATGACATGTCTTGACCAGCTAGACAACAGAGGCAAGTATGGAAACATGTTTACTTTGAAATGTTGCACCTTTGTTTAAAACACTATGCTCAGGCTGAAATGTTCCTTGCTATTGTTATGCCATTTTGAGTATGGGATGGGATACGTTTACTTAGGTAAACACAGCAATTTCATGTGACATCCATGTGACAAATAGCTCTATTTACTTTTACTTTGCTTGGACACCTTTTAGCCACTTTTGAAGAAATGTGTCATTATTTCTGGTGATTTGCACTATTTTGTATTATTGAATGGACTGAAGGCTAGGAATTTTGTTGTACAGTATACAGTGGTGTGAAAAACTATTCCTAATGTTAGTCACACTTAAATGTTTCTGCTCATAAAAAATAGTTAACTATTAGTCAAAGATAACATAATTGAACACAAAATGATGACTGCCAAGACTCTTAACACAAAAATCTTGTGGACTGATGAGACAAAAGTTGAACTTTTTGGAAGGTGCGTGTCCCGTTACATCTGGCGTAAAAGTAACACAGCATTTCATAAAAAGAACATCATACCAACAGTAAAATATGGTGGTGGTAGTGTGATGGTCTGGGGTTGTTTTGCTGCTTCAGGACCTGTAAGGCTTGCTGTGATAGATGGAAGCATGAATTCTACTGTCTACCAAAAAATCCTGAAGGAGAATGTCTGGCCATCTGTTCGTCAACTCAAGCTAAAGCGATCTTGGGTGCTGCAGCAGGACAATGACCCAAAACACACCAGCAAATCCACCTCTGAATGGCTGAAGAAAAACAAAATAAAGACTTTGGAGTGGCCTAGTCAAAGTCCTGACCTGAATCCCATTGAGATGCTGTGGCATGACCTTAAGAAGGCGGTTCATGCTAGAAAAAACTCAAATAAAGCTGAATTACAACAATTCTGCAAAGATGAGTGGGCCAAAATTCCTCCAGAGCGCTGTAAAAGACTTGTTGCAAGTTATCGCAAACGTTTGATTGCAGTTATTGCTGCTAAGGGTGGCCCAACCTGTTATTAGGTGCAGGGGAAATTACTTTTTCACACAGGGCTATGTGGGTTTGGATTTTTATCTCCCTAAATAATAAAACATTCATTTAAAAACGGCATTTTGTGTTTACTTTTGTTATCTTTGACTAATATTAAAATGTGTTTGGTGATCAGAAACATTTTGTGTGACAAACATACAAAAGAATAAAAAGTCAGGAAGGGGGCAAATAGTTTTTCACACCACTGTATATCCCTTTTAACAAAAAGATGTTTGTGGTCGTGTCATTGGCCACACGTTTTGGACACTCGGGTGAAGAGAGGTCAATCAATCACTACTTGGTGGTGAGTGGGGTCTGATGGCGGGTGGATGCCGGTCATACCTAGCAGACCCCAACACATTGTGAGGGCATTCCGAATGAGGGCATGGACGTTGAGTATGAGTGGGTTATGTTTTGTGCCTCCATCCGCCATCTCAGACAGGGGAAGCGGTGCACAGTCAAATCTGTGTATGGTGGGGATGTGTGCTGCTAACCTTGACTTAAGATGTTGTGGACCGGTGGAAGGAATACTTTGGAGACCTGCCCTGGTCTTGCAACTGTGGACTAGTTTTATACTCTTGGCAACTTCCTTGAGTGCGCAAGGGAGTTTGCCCAATAGGTCTACATGTGTTTTGTGGACTTGGAGAAGACATTCGACTGTGTTCCTTGAGAATACTGTGGGGTACCGGACCAACTAATTCAGGATGTTTGTTCGCTGTTTGACTGGTGCCAGAGTTTGGTTCGCATTGCCGGCAATAAGTTGGACCTGTTTCAAGTGAGGATTGGACTTTGCCAGTGTTGCCTTTTGTCATCGATTATGTGCATTTATTTTATGGACAGAATTTCTAGGCGCAGCCAGGACGTTGAGGGGTTCCAGTTTGGTGACAGCTGTATTGCGTCCGATGTGGTCCTGTTAGCTTAATTGAGCCGTGACCTATGCTGGACTCTCAACGGATTGGTTCCCAGATTGGTGTGAAAAGCCTGTGATGAGTGCCTCCAAGAGCTGAGTTGAAAGGCAAAGCTCTCAATTTACCGGCCGAGCTACGTTCCTAACCTCACCTATGGTCATGAGCTATGATAGTGACCTAAAGAATAAGATTGCTGGTATAAACAGCCAAAATTAGTTTTTCCCGCAGTGTGGCTGGACTATCCCTTAGAGTTAATGTGAGAAGCACTGTCATCTGGAAAAACTTGGAGTAGAATCACTGCTCTTCCACACTTAGGAGCAGCCAGATGAGGTGGCTTGGGGATCTGGTAAGCATATATCGTGGACGCCTCACCGGGGAGGTGTTCGGGGCATGTCCGACCCGTAGGAGGCTAAGGGTAAGACCTAGGACACTTTGTAGATACTGTGTCTCTCAACTGGCCTGGGAACGCCTCGGCATTGCCGGGAGGAGCGAGACAAAGTACCCGAGGAGAGGGAAGTCTGGGCTTCCATGCTTAGGCTGCTGCCCCCCAACCCGACCTCGGATAAGCAGAAGAAAAAAGATGAATGGATGGACGTAAGAATGCCATTTTCATATATTTTATAAGGTAGTTTTCATTTCTGCATTAGCAAACATTAATCTTATAATCAAAATCTAATGACATTGTATTGTTTGTAGGCTGCATTGAATCGTATTAGATTGTTCTGTTTCTTAAGCTGAATTGTATCGAAAACTGAGCATCTAGATTTGAATCAAATTGTCTATCACAAAAATTTTTGCATCCATAGTAAGATAATCATCCAACAGTATATTAGAACTACTTTTACGTTTCTTTTGCAATTAATGTCATGTTTTTGGTTATGTACTGGTATATATTGGTTATATGCTTTGTGTAATAAAGTAGAACAATCCGTTATTTTCTGTTCTGTGCAGTGATCATTTTGCTGATGACCGCTTCGAAGGAACACCTTTACAAGAAGCATTTTGCTTGAAATGTATGGTATAAATGCGATTAAATAAAAGGAGGGTATTCCACCAGTAGACAGAAAAAAAAGACAAGAACGACCAGTGATATATTTACTGTAGGGGTTAGGGTTGGCCCCATATTCAATAAAACAGGCAATAAATCCCGCCTTATTACATCATGACGTGCAAAAATGGGGAAAATCGCAAAAGACACGCACAAGGTCTACACGGCAAAGCTCGTAGAAAGAAAATTGGGATGCAAATTATTTTCACACAAAAAAACCTTGCATGCAGCCACTTCACAAGGGCAAGACAGGGGAGGATTGTGTGGCCCTTGCGTGTGTCGCAAGTTTAAAAGTACACTGTGTACATTGCCTGGCCATGGCAGCAGCAGCGTGCAACTCCTTCGGATGTACACTCTGGTTCTCCTGACCTCATAGATGCACGGCGGCTGTTCACACAGCATATACAACACTAATGCACCTTCATACTCTTCCCGCTTTACACTCTGGGGAAATGCAAGAAACTGCAGATGTCAACATTGTTTCCAGTTATGTACTGTACAGAAAGTTTCTAAAATGGCTAAATTGTATTGATTTTATTGCACATTGTTCGTACACCGTGTGCAAGTACTTGAAGCCATTTTATTTCAAGCTCCCATGAGTGGCTGCACAAAAAGGACACCGCTGGATGTTGTAAAAAAAGTCAGCAGATGGTCGTAAAACATGTTGAGAAAACAAAAGAGATTGGCAGGGTTTGAGCGACATCATGCCACACCAGGAATACAATATCATTGGAGGCCAATACTGAGAAGCACCAAAACAGGATTCTGATTTGTTTTATTGGTTGTTACCGGTCTCACAGACCTGACATATCCACCATAAAGACACCAAACTGAGACTCTTGGTTCCACAGTAATCTGATGTACAGCTGAAGAAAAAGCAGAATGACACTCACAGCAAACAAATGGGCAGTGACAGTCTTTGTTGATATTTGGCAAAATACAAGGAGGACAGTGAGGAGTGTTCTCAGAGGTGTTATATAAACGATGTGTTCTCCCTCTCTCCACCATTTGACTTGTTTTCTCACTGGCTTCTTGTGGTTTAACACTTAGTGAGCCACTCCAGAATGAAACCAGCTGTACAGAGAAAGCTGTCTACTTTTGGAGTGGACACCCGCCTTCTGCATTCTTGTGATTTGGTATTTTGTTGTAAAACTCAAATGCTTTCAGAATGATTCCATTGGGGGATGAACCACAGTGGAAAAGACTAGAAAGTCTAGAAAGTTAAACAGACTAACCAAAGGGTGCCCAAAGGGTTTTTGGCAATTTTTGTATGACAAATAGCATTTTTTGACTTATTAATTAATTAACTTATTTAACTTTTTTTATGGGCCGCACGGTGGCTGAGTGGTTAGCACATTGGCCACAGAGTCAGGCGATCTGGAAGACCTGGGTTCAAATCTCTGTTGGGCATCTCTGTGTGGAGTTTGCATGTTCTCCCCGTGCGTGTGTGGGTTTTCTCCGGGTACTCCGGTTTCCTCCCACATTCCAAAAACATGCATGTAAGGTTAATTGGTGACTCTACAATTGTCCATCGGTATGAATGTGAGTGTGAATGTTTGTTTGTCTATATGTGCCCTGCGATTGACTGGCGACCAGTCCAGGGTGTACCCCGCTTCTCGCCCAAATCCAGCTGGGATAGGCTCCAGCATCCCCGTGACCCTAATGAGGATAAGCGGTACAAAAAATGAATGAATGAACTTTTTTCATCAACCAGCAGAACATGAACCGAGAACATTGGAAAACTTTGGTGAACTACTCAACATCAGCTGGTGAGCTGCTGCTAGCTTAGGAGCTACCTGTTGGAGACCCTTGTGATAGCATCACTGTCCAAAGCCGGCCAACTTTTGCGTTCTATTGAACTTTGACACACAACTAATGTTTAGGTTGTTAGAGCGGCCCTTAAATCCCGACGTACATGCAGCTATGTGCAAAAATGGGGAAAATTGCAAGAGACGTGCACGTGGTCCGCATAGATTTTCAAACGCATAAAGCGTGAAAGTAAGCGTGTCTGAAGGTAAAGCGTGCACGCAGGAAAACCTTGTACTCAGCCAGTACGCAAAGGCAAAGCAGGGGAGGAGTGCGTGACCCTTGCATGTGTTGCAAGTTTCAAAGTACATTGTGTACACTGCTTGGCTACAGCGCGGCGACGCCTCCAGCCGTACACGTTGTTTCTCCCAACTGCCGTGGACTCACGGCAGCTGCTCACATAGCCTATGAGACATTAATGCACCTGGCCAGGCCACGGTGGGCGGCTCTTCCCGCTGTACTCTCTGGTTCTCTCTACACTCGGGTTCTTCTGGCCAAAGCTGCTGTAGGTGCCCATCCTGCAATCAAAGTGAGCGGGCTGCACAATCCTCGTACAATGCCCACACACGTACAACCTCAGTGAGTGAAACGTATGACAGCCATAAATGAAACACACCTAGCACGCACCAATCGGACACCGCATTTACAATCTAAAAACTACCAACAGAGGGCGAGCGGCAACATGTGGGTGTCACAAATCACTTGCTCCATGAGTACGAGACACTTGCAACCCCTCAGATACCCTACTTCCTCTATATGCTACATGCTACAAAATCTTCAACAAACTGTAATGCCCGTGCTTGTGATTAAGGAAGATGTAGTCACCAATCCAATTCCAGCTGCATATGTATGATATTTTTTGGACACGCTTATTTTGTTAACAGTGCAGATGATATGTGGCAAACTGCGCTCCTATTTTGAAGGCCCGAAGGATGTTCTTCTGTGTGTGGGAATATCTCTTTATGGCTAATACAAGCTGGGTGCAAAAATAAACGTGTTGCTTGCCTTTTGGCATTGTCAAATGCTCATTACTTAAAGCCATAAAACACAAAGTGGTGAAAATATAATCATTCAGCTCGAGTCGCACACACAACCACCCTAGCATACTAGCTTTCCGCTTTCATTCATTAAGCGGAAGTGAAGCCAACAGGAGGTTCCGCCAACTTTTGCAGGTATTTATTGGCATTTCAAGTTGCTTAGTTTGGAAGGCGGAGGTTTAGAGTTTATAATGACAGTCCATCACGATTGAGCCGGAGAATTACTTACCCACACTAGAGTTTCTTCTCCTCACAATCGCAACATTTCATTAAACATTTCATTCATGTGGTTCATAAATTTTCCTCCAGATTCCACGTTTAAAGGGTCAAATTAGGGAGATAATTTATCCACTTTGCTTAAATATGTTCAATATTGTTTGTAAATATGTTGTACGTTGTTCTGGATGCTGACGGAGATGATGAAAGCAGCAGCGGCGCAAAATACACACTAAAAAAGGCTCTAAACACCCCTTTTACACTCAGTAAGAAGCAGATTTAAAACAACAATTGAAGGATTAGCAACACCAAGGTAATTTATATGTGCCTTCGCTGACATCACTTGGGAAACGCACCTTCTCCTGGACAGAAATTCTACGGTGTCCTGTCATTTACAATAAATGCCCTTTTGACCTAATTTAATGGTCTGTTTCATAAAATGAACAAGGTAGAACATAATTACAAACAATATATATCTTATTTAAGTTGATAAATCATGTCAGTGACCCTCTTTTTGTTTAGAAAGCTTAGCATATATTTTACCTACAGTACATACGATTGAATATCTTTAATGCCACTCCCCACATCCTACAGTTTGGAGGAAAAACTTTGGACATCCCTAGTGTAAGCAGTCAACATCCTATACAACCCAGCCAAGAAAAAGGCTGATAAGAAGACAAGTATGTACATTCTGTATTTACTCTGGCTTGGTTTCTTTCACATCCCACACACTAAAGCAATGGATTTCCCACAGTCCACAAGAAGTGAAATACAAGTCAACGGTCGGCACTCCCACTGAATTGCTCAAGGCTCTCACCACAGACAAACATCCTTTTGTCTGCTAACAATATTCTGAAATTTGAGTGGCTAAAACCTTTGGAACATGCCTCTAATGTTCAAGTAACAAATACCAAGTTTGTATCAGTACAAACAGGCCTCATCAGTCAGCAACACAACCAGACGTTGCCCTGGCGATCCGGCCGAATTGTGAAATCAGGAAGGGAAGGAAAACTGAAAAAAATAACTGGTTCAACATCTGTCTCCTGTAATGCATTCTACTTCTATTCTTTCCAAAGTGGTCCCTAAAGCCTAAATGTCCTGACTAAAACAACAGAACTTTTTGTAGGCTAATTGGGTTGGTGAAGAGAACAGACATTTTTGAATAACATCTTGTGTGTGTTGAATATTTTGCAAGGAAAAATTTTGAAATTATGACTATGAGGCAGAAATGTGATCTAATCCAGAGCACCTACATTCTCGTGCATAATCCTGCCTTCCCATAAAACAGGAAATTTCTGTTTCTGCAATGGCTCAAAAGCAAGGTTCATACAATTGCATGCAGGCACAATTTTACATATACACATAGGAATGAACTTTGGGAACATGAATTAAAAGCTTCTTTTACTAGGACAATGATGTCTGCCGTCAAACATATTTACAGACAGTTCTGTCTCCACTGCAAATCTTGTGTCAGAAGCTGCATTTTTATTTGGTAGATGTCTTGTAATATGTATATGCACAATGACCGAAGAGTGCTCAGTAGTGACATGACATCAGATAATTTACAGATGTTACATAATTGAGAATTAAACACAAAAAATCCACATGCTCACCACTCACCTCCTGCGTACATGACAGCCAACATGATGGACGAGATCCATGAAACCTGGCTAGGAGTCGCTTCGAAAATTACCTCAATGTCTTTGAAGAAGACAGTTATAGATTTTGGGAAAGCGTAGGAGAACCCAATGGAGATGAAGGCCCCCACTACCACTGCCCATCCCCAGCCTCCCTCAGGAGGGGTGTATCCCACAGGGCCACCGGCTGGTGGAGGCATGTCTGCTCAAGGAGAAGACGTTGGGAAGATGAAATCCTGCTGTACGTGAACCCCAGATGATCTCTGAAGGACTCGGGATGAGGGGTGGGGGGCAAGACCTGTGAGGAAACAATGCAGAGATTTAGAAAAGTCAACAAGGATTATACAGGAAGGTCAAAGAGGTAATGAAAACACCATGTTCCCTGCTTTCCTTTTCCAAGTGCTTTATCTCATTTGTGGTCAGATGGTAAAAACATGCAATAGGGAGGAAATAAGGTAGTTCAAAAATAAAGAAACTATAAAAAATGTTGAATGCTGTTAGAGAGTTATGGAGGCATCATGCACACACTCCAGCTATTCATAAGTTAAGTTAACTATAACAGCCTTATCAACCAAGAGGAAAGCGCATAATTATTATTGATTTTTTTTTTTTAAAGAAGAACTGCATGTTCAACAGAGAGTCCTACGCATTTACACTTGATACAAAACAGCTGTGAGAAAGCTTTCATTATGTATTAATGGGGACAAGCCATTAAGATACACCATCATATTCTACCAGGAACTCTTTAAGTCTCCTAGTATAAACCATTCCAGGAGAGGAACACCCTCACCAACAGTAGCGTAAACCGAACAGTAGCAATGTCACAACATATTCAACTGATGCAGAGCTAAACAAAAATGTTTTTAATGATTCCAACCATCATCTTCACTCTTCTGTAGAAACAATTTGGTCAAGACGCTGGCTTTTGGCCAGTTCTGCCACCTTCACACCTAAAACTGAAGATGTCACTTTCTGTGCAGACAGGGTTTTGTCATTTTAGAGTAATCAGCTTTCTCTTAAAATGTAACTTCCAAACCTACCTGTACAGTGGAGTTCCTTCCGTTACACCCAGCCATCTTTTTGCTTTCTTTAGGTCACATGTATCAATGCTAATTACTGCCAAGCAGAGATGGGAGACTTGAGTCACATGACTTGACTCGAGTCAGACTCGAGTCGCAATTTTTAGGAATTGTGACTTGCTTGACAAATGCTCCAAAACGACTCGATTTGACTTTGACTTGAGGTTCTTGACTTTAGACTTAACTCGGAACTTGAGCTAACTGACTTATTTTTGGTGTAACGCTTTGTTATATTTTTTTAAATCTTCAAAATATACCTGTATAGCATGTCGGCTTTCGGCAGCTTTTTTTTTTACACATGCGCTCACACTTTAGCGCAATCTGGCAGAACACAACATGAATAGGACGGAAGGAAAAGGAGACACGGAAAGATTTTGTGAATGTTTGTCTATATACCTCGTTTCCAAACTACTAGTATCACGACGGTAAGATGGCTCAAACATAACAGAAAAGTCGTTGTTTTTAATTCATCCGTTTCCTGTTGAAGCGCAGCAGTTACTGCTGAAACTGTGCTCTTCTCCTCACATAGCAGTCCAGCCTTTTGAAATCAGTTGAGCAAAAAACGTCATAAATGTAATATTTGACCCAGGTCAAGGGTCACACAAGCCCCCTGTGTTTATAGCTGTCTTGGGCAATGTCTATTAAATGAAGAATTAAAATCATCAAGATTTTGAGAATTAAGTCGTAAATTGACGACAATGATGTTGAATATTTACGATAAAAGATTGTCACGTTACAAGAGTTAAAAACTTAACTGTACGGTAATTAAAGTGGTAACTTTATTTTATAGGCATTGTCTGAGACCGTTATGAAACCGGGAGTCGTATGTCAAGGGGTGGGGTATTAGGAGTGAAGCAGTGAGACAACGCTAGCCCATCCTAACCGGGTTGTACCCAACTGCTCTGGTTTGCTGTCCCGTTATAAATAAAAGATTGTCTGAAACCAGAGACCAAAGTTTTCTTACTTGCCCAAGACACCTATGAAAAGTTAGCTTTACTTGGAGGGGGCGGGGTACATGAGGGTAACGTGTTACGATGCTAACCCAAGATAATCTGTGTTATGATGCTAACCCAAGCTAATCTGTTTTGTGCCCAACTGCTCTGTTTTCCTGTCCCATTACAAATAAAAGCTTGTCTAAAGCCAGAGGGAAGTTCCCCTCCCAACTGAAGAGCTATGCTCCCTCAGACACATGAAATTACCACTTTAAATCTTGTAATATTACGACTTTTTCCCGTAAATTTACAACTTTTAATCTCGAAATCTTAAATTATCAGGACAACTAATTTTATTATTTATTATTTCATTTATTTATTGTTTGTTTGTTTTTTTACTCGGCTGTGTTTAGCCCTACAAGTTGTTTGTTGTCAAACATGTAATAAAAAATGTCTAAAAGTTTATAACTCTTGTTTTTGAACCTTTAATTTGTAAAACTGGCCTAATTAAAATGTCTATGACATGACACAACTTGGAGACAAAAAGCAGTGACTCGACTAGACTTGCTTGGTTCTCATAAAGATTGACTCGGACGTGCTTGTAACTTGAAGGTAAGGACTTGGTGCTTACTTGTGACTTATACATGAGTGACTTACTCCCACCTCTGCTGCCAAGTGTCTACTTTGTTATCTGTATATACTGAACATTTTGGGCCAATTGCCCTGTGTGCGCTAACAAGAATGTCATACTAAACATGTACAGTAAAACGACCATTTATTAAGATTGTCGTGTTCAGTCTCACTAGTAGTAACTAATTAACGGGATTAACATCCTGGTGCTCTACAACTTGACTCTGACTAAATGCCCTGTCGGAAACAACCACACTTGAGCAATCATTAAACTGGCAGCCTGTTGCAGTGACTGGTTAACTTTCTTCTGTGGTCATTTGATGTTCTTTAAGCAAGTAGAATGTTTGTAGAAGCACTAACACACATGCTATGGATCAATGAATTTGATGGTGGCATTGGTAAATATGCTATCCTTATTAGAAACTGATGCTTCAGCATAACCACTTTGAAGGTGGTCTTTTAAAATAAAATATGTACGTATTGTCTCTTTAAGTAATGACTTTTATAAAACAGAACATAACAAATTATAAAATGTAGAATTACGTATATTACAATCAGGAAAAGCCCATAGATAGATGTGTAGTACAATCATATGCAAAGTGAAAGGCCATTAGTCATGTAGTGGGGCATGTTACAGCAACAGTCTCCCATAATCACAATAGCCCAGTATAAAATGTTGTTTGCTTAAATTTCCTCCTCAGTTCAGTCTGAACTTGTCACCCCCCGCTTTGCTACTCTGGAAAGAGTGTCATTATGCTGCTGTCTGAGTTGATTCCTCCATGTCCTGCGATGGGTTAATATGTTTGTCCCTCTTCGTCCTTCCTATGAAACGCTACACAGAAAACACACCACAACAAATACAATAGTACAGCGTTATTCCCTGCCAGGCAATACTGTTGTATTGTGGCCTCAGAATTATTTATATATTCACAGAAGAAGGGTGATTGTTTGGAATTCTAATACTGTAGTAAGCTCTACTTCAACAGGCTCAGCTTGTCGTAGGTGAAAAGCACATTAAAAAATTAAACATAATATTTTCAATCACATAGACAACATGAATATCGTAATTTTATAATTAAGCCATATTGTACACCATTGCCTTGCCTGATATTAGTGCTTAGCAAACAGCCAACAGTGCAACTTAGCAAACAAGCCAAATGGGTTAACACTTATCTATTGTATTAATAGCACAGTTAGATGTCCAGATCTCATACTCGTCTACAAGAGAAATTCACACATCTAAGTAGTTGCAGTAATAAAGCATTTATTTTCAATCAAATATCATCTCACCAAACTTCAAATAACCATTTTGCACTGCTGCTGCAGTCTCCCCTGCAGAACTACAATCTGCACAACGATGTCAGTCCAAAAATGCAAAAAGATTTTTTCTGTGATTCCATTTCATAGCAAGTAAAACTGTCAAATCAAAACAGCAGCAAGGATGCCAACATGTAGACTTTTCATACGTGGACGGTGGAAAAAAAAACAAAAAACATTCAAAAGTATTCATCCAATCAGATATGTTCAGTGCTGCAAAACCCTGCATGAAAGTTCCCGAAAATTACTAGCACTGGCAATAGGAGAAATGTGGTTCCTTCAAAATGGCCAGGAACTTTATTTTGGCACCAGTTCCTGTGTTCCACATACACCCAGTTCCGGTGTAAAATTTCTACTTCCTAAGTAAAGTTCCTGTGGTGGAAAAGGGGCTATTGTCCCTTTGACCAGCTCATTTAATTATTTCCTGTGTCATTACCACAATAAGCTGCCATTACTAGGGCAATTTAGCTTGGCAGCTCAGAGATCTACTTTCCCCTTCCCCAACAAAGATAACATCCGAATGTTTTGCACCATTTGATTATACAGTGTCAATGTAGTACATTTCTTGAGACACCTCCACACCATTCCAGGAAATTTGGGAAAACAATGCCCAACCTTTGACCTGCAGCAGGTCATACAGTATCTTCTCCATAAACAAGAAAGGTTCAGACCACAATCAACACTTAGGGAGCTCTGAGTGTCACCAGCCCTTTAAATAAGTAGAAACAAGCTAGTGTTATCAGAAGTATGCATTTCTGTCACTTCTTCACTATTTAGAACAGGGGTGTCAATGTTATATTCCTTGACAGCCACATCACAGTTATGGCTACCCTCAGACGGCCGGTAATAACAGCAAATTTACTGAAAATAAATATAAATGTGTAATTGCCACATGACATTAAACAATTTCCTATGCATTTGATCTTTTTTTGATTATTTTTATTTTATAGATATTTTAACACTAAAATAGATACTTTGCTTTGATTTTATATGTACATCATAGTATTTATGATTTATGCTTGGATTATGTTGTTGCATGATAAGACAATAATTACATTTTAAAGATGTGCAGCTGCATGCAGTACAATTTTTTTTTAAGTTGAAAAAAATGTGGGACCCATAATAGAGTTGAAGGACAATGTGGGGCTTGTTAATTCAAAACATTCACACTCCCCACCCATTCATATATTCATTTTTGCAATTATTGTGTATTTGTTTATGTGCAAAGGGTACAGGAATATATCAGTGGCTAAATATTAACAAAACAGGTTATTATGTTTCATAAAGGCATCGTGGACAGCTATTGGGTCCTCTGGAACCCGGAACAGGGGTCCTGTAACATTCAGTAGACAATGTGCAGCCCTTGTCGTCACATGTGCTGTAATAGTTGCTGATGTGCTGTGTGTTACAGGTAAGACAAACAATGCTTATAACTTACAGGGTTGGTGGTAAACAAGTCTATTGGTGTGAATAAGCTCATTAGGAATGTGAACATGACACAAAGGTAAGGTTTTGATAGATTTGTGAACATGTAGAATTACGACAGTGTTCGTGTGGAAAGTACGTCATCAGCTAACGAGCAGTTTACCCACCTGATGGTCGCTGATATATGCTGTGTCTTGTATGAATGTACATTTGCCATATCATATTACATGTACAGAATATGTTGAGTTAGTACAGATAAGTAACGATTGGTGTGCATGTGACGGAGGAACGTGAAGTTTCATGCCTCGTAGCAGTAGACAATGTGCAGCCCTTGTCGTCACATGTGCTGTAATAGTTGCTGATGTGCTGTGTGTTACAGTAAAGAGATCACTATTCAAAAAAACCCCCGCACGTCTGGAATTTCTTATGTCCAAGTGTGCGACANATGTACATCATAGTATTTATGATTTATGCTTGGATTATGTTGTTGCATGATAAGACAATAATTACATTTTAAAGATGTGCAGGTGCATGCAGTACAATTTTTTTTAAGTTGAAAAAAACAAACACATTTAGCAAGATAGAAGGGGTGATTTATTAAAGCACATTTTTACCAGACTTTCGCAGGCCACATTAAATGATGTGGCGGGCCAGATCTGGCCCCCGGCCCTTGAGTTTGACAACTGTGGTTTAGAACATTCATTATCAAACAATAATAAACTGTCTAGGATAAACTATCCAAGATTGAATCAAGTTAGTTGATTTTATAGATTAATTTGAGTTTTTTGTTGCAGATGGTTTTACAATAAAAAAAATTGTTTCCCTTCTCTTGTTATGCCGCACCTTTTGCCTCCAGCAGCTTCCATAGCAAAACTTGGTTAAAATTATCTCTGTCATTTATACTTCAAGTTTTCTTTAAAAAGCAGATGAATTTATTTGTGTGGAAAAAAATCACATTTTATTTGTTGGCCATAATGCCCAGCCGTTTGACATTTCCAAAGCAGACTGGAGAAGGAATTAATACACAGGATGGGCAAGCTTTTTTTTCCCCTATAATTCCTACTCTTAACCAACAATGCTCAAAGACGTTTGGCATTCACATTGGATTGTTTTTTCTTCCAAAATGGGGCCGCTGTGAGTCGCTGCCTTTCAATTACATGTTGTAGAATGGCATCTACAATGGCATACATAAACCATTTGTCACGCAGGCCTGAGGGAGAATTAACGTAACCTTAAAAACAGTGCAAATCACTGTTGGAAAACAGTTAGGACATACTAGCGAGTGGCATCATTTTGTCACTACATGGCCGCATGCAGAACATATTCCCCTCCCCAAGGGTTCATCACCAACACAGTCATGCATACTCTCACACAATTACTAACATTCATTTTGGTCACTGAAGCGCTGCTCCGCCACAAACATTGACCTGTTCCACCATAGCACAACCCCAAATGAATCTCAAAAATCGGCAAACCGATTCAAACAATACAAAAGTCAGAGTGGAAACTGCCACGTCAAATCAAAGTCAAGCATGAATACGCAGAGAATCAGGTCTGGAGCTCAGCCTCAGCTTGCTTTTCCTGTTTTCAAAAAGAATGTGATGACTACAGGACTAACCCTGCTTTAGTTATACCAGCAATCTCTCAGAGGCCCCAACTGCACAGAAGCCATTGCTAATACATAAAATACATTGCAATGCTAGCCTTTGAACAACAACATTTTAATACCTAGGCCCTCAAAATAACTCGGGAATGTATAATCATATGTATACTTATGTTGCTATGAACAAAAGGTACCCTTCTGTGTTCTAAAATCTATTCCATGACAAGATACTATTATATATTACAACAAAGCTTAATGTAATAAAAGGTTTTACCGAGTTGGGTTGTCAAGCCAATCAAAACAAATTCTTCTTCCAAATTTTGAACAGAATCGGTGACAAAGGGCAGCCTTGCCGGAGGCCAACGTTCACCGGAAACAAGCTCGATTACTGCTGGCAATGCGAACCAGGCTCCTGCTTCGATTGTACAAGGACCGAATGGCACATAGTAGCAGGCCACCAATCCCGTACTCCCAGGGCCCCCCTCCAGCACCCTTGCAAGGGTGTAGAGCTGGTCCAGTGTTTCGCGACCAGGACGAAAACCACATTGCAGCTCCTGTAACCGAGGTTCGACTAACGGGCGTACCCTTCTCTCGAGCACCCTGGAGTAGACTTTCCCAGGGAGGCTGAGGAGTGTGATCCCCCTATAGTTGGAACACACCCTCCGGTCACCCTTTTTAAAAATGGGGACCACCACCCCGGTCTGCCAGTCCAGAGGTACTGTTCCCGACTTTCATGCAATGTTGTAGAGGCGTGTCAACCAAGACAGTCCCCCAACATCCAGAGCCTTGAGGAACACTAAAATGCAAAATGAAATGAACACTAAATTAAGGATTCTTCAATTAGAGTCTGGGGTTCTGGGGACCTCCAGGGTTCTACGAGCCATACTGTAGAATGAGGAGTCAATAGAGTTTTCTCTTCTTCTATTAAGCGTTGAAACACATCTTTACTCATCACTGACAGGGACTGCTCATCCTTTCTGTTGTAACTAACGGGGCTGCACAAAATTCAGAATTGCATTGAGAGTGACCTCTAAATTCCAATTCAATTCTTGAATTTAAGGTGGAATTTGAATTGCAGTTGCAATATGCATGCATAATTAAGGTGTATGTAACAATGAATTTTCATGAATTTTATAATACATATCATTGTATGGGGCTCACGTCTTGCCCTAAGTCAGCTGGGATAGGCTCCAGCCCTAATGAGGATAAGCAATATAGAAAATGGATGGATTTTTCTATGGACTTTATGTGCACAATGCAATATTATAGCAGATAGTTATGTATAGTAATTGTGTTTTTTTTAAATCACAAATTAACGTTGAAAAACCTACAAAGATAAAACAGATCATGCAAATTGTAAAAACTTTGGAATTGTTGGATAGGAGGAGAGAACGGCACTTCACCTCTAGGAATACCTTGCTTTATCCAAGTCTTTAAAATAGCTGCCCAAACATTTTAGTCATTTTGTTTGGAGTACACTAGTGAAATAAATTGATATGAATTAAAAATAATTGAAGGCCAAAAATCAAATACATGCAGTCTACCAATATTTTCGCCCCATATTTTGGCATTAAAATGTAATATCGGTCAATATGGATATCATGTTTTTCCCTATAATGAAAAACACATTTAAAAACTGCTATAAATAGACCTAGAGGCTCCCGTATTGGCTTTCATCAAGGCATCCAGTGCGGCCACTATGTGGAAGTACTTTGTACACGTCCTGTGTCACGGGCATGAGCAGCGTTGCCAAAAAGAGATAAAAGGCATACTGTAAATTAGAAAAATCATCCGTATGACCCAAAGTTTGTAATATAGGTAAATGTACTCATCTAATGTACATATTATGATGTCACTAGGCTCAGAATTGGTCAGATCCCTGTCTCCACGATACCAGCTCATCAAAATTTCTGATCCACTTGTGATACTCTTCCTACTCATGTCACAAGCAAACCCAGCCTTCATCATAGTCACTTACAGCGGGATCTTGAGCACCACTGCTGCCTCCGTCGCTGGTATAAATTATTGACTACAGGAGGCATCATATTTGCAGAAATGGCTTTTTAAATTCAGTAATGTTGCAATTTCGGCGCTTCAAGGGTAACTGTCAGGGTGCAGGTAGCACCGATGTTGGCGACTTATGGCTAGCTTGTGGCAATGCCGGTACGGTCTAGTTGTTGTCACTGTTGTCAGCCGTGTCGTGTTTTTTTTACACACGTCGAAGGTCACCAAATGTGGAGATGCGACTCACAACAACACAGGGCAACAATCAGTTTACTCTCCACTCAAAAATCAACCACTCTTTAGCAACAGCCAAAGTGCCTACTACAACCTCGTGACACGGATATGAAAGTCTTATTCCTCGGTTTTATGGCGGCAGGCATCCATTACTTTGGTGCATCACCGCCCCCTCCAGCTCCAGTCACGTCCTCACTAGTGCCACAGAGAAACTTATTCTTCCTTCTCCAGAAACACCAAGTACACCTTCCCTTATATTCTGTTTAACAGATCAGTGCTGGAAACGGAAGTACTCTTGGTGAACGTCTAAAACAATATTGTGGGTCACAACAATGTGTTAATTCCACGACAGAAGATATGTAATGGTAGACATACGTGTAGCGGTTGACATCGGAATCGAAAATTAAGAGTTGGACAATATTTTCATATCAAATATCAGCAAAAAAGATCGGTCATTTCAGGAAAAACGCAACCCATTCTTCTAGTGTTGGTTTCAGATGAAAAACAAATGACAATGTGATTGATAATTAACCACGGTAGAGGTTTCTGCCTAGTTATTCTTTCACTCCGCCATACATCCTTCTGATACCTGCATTTGTTTACTCATTAGGCTGCTAAAACCTCTCTCAAAAACACACACACATACACAAAACTCTTAAATGGGAAGCATGCTTTACAAGCGGTCACAAGATCCCTATGCTGTTCCGGAGCTCTGTTACATGTCTGCATGTGTCTCTTTGTGTGAGTCGACACCGGTAAAGCAGCTTTATCAATGAGGCCATTCATTTGGCTACAAAATCATGCAAGGAGGTTCTTCATGTAGGTAGTGATGGTAGTATGTCAGCCTACCAATTCATGGGGTAAATTTCAGATAGGCTACCCTTATAATTACATTTAAACAATTAGAGAATAACAAAGAAACATTATCGGATATTTCACTCTCTCAATCAGCTTCTGTTGGATCAATAGCTCCAAAAGGATCTTTGATACACCTTAAATCCAATTAACAGCTAATAGGGTGTATAATGCTAACTAGCTTAGCATAACTGACCTTGTAAAGCTTTGTGCTGATGGAGCTTCATTTCTCCAAGAGTGCATTTTAGCAAAAATTGCACTTACATAAAAATCACATATACACATGAATACACATGAATCATATTTCTGATTTTGAATCAGTGTCACTAAAAGTATTATAATGGCAGTGGAATAATTCAACATCAGAATGGATGTAATTCAGTTGGCCATTTATTTGCATGTCATCAGAGAGCACGCAGTCCTCAGTGCTCTAACCAGCATGCTGAACACCACCGCCCCTGTTATCCCGTACACTAATCAGCAGACTGGAACAACACAATCTACTCACTGATACAGTACTTTGCAAGCACATTATTTTTAATCTTTTCTTGGATGGTCCTTTATTTTCACTCACAGAGGTTTGTTACAAAAGCCAAAAATCTTTACATTTATTTATGCAATAATAATAATTTTTACCAGCATATGTAATGGATGCCAGTCAGTGTAGCTGTGCAAGTGTACGTTGGTAAACCTTACTCCCTCTGCCTTAAGTCTGTTTTATACTTACCGCGTCCGCGAGGTCGGCACGTCTTTGTGCGGACAAATGACGTGATTTCGCACCCACGTCCCCTCGTGCACCCCTTTACATGCGGAAAATTTCCGCTCTGTGCGTGTCCACATTTTACTAACTACGTGGATGGAGACGCGTGGAAAAAATGGAGGATGAGCAGGAGAACGTCGCAGCTAAAGTACAGTAATACCGGCATTTATATGACTCGTTGTGCAGACCATCAGGATGTGTTCAACTCGCTGAGAAAGATCCAAGAGGAAAAAAAGGAATGATGTGAAATATAAAACGCATCGACTATTGTATGAGGCACAGTAGTTTATGCATAAAGAAACACTGAAACAAGTGATTTGTATTTGCATATACAGTGGTGTGAAAAACTAATTGCCCCCTTCCTGACTTTTTATTCTTTTGCATGTTTGTCACACAAAAGGTTTCTGATCATCAAACACATTTTAATATTAGTCAAAGATAACACAAGTAAACACAAAATGCCGTTTTTAAATGAATGTTTTATTATTTAGGGAGAAAAAAATCCAAACCCACATAGCCCTGTGTGAAAAGGTAATTGCCCCTGCACCTAATAACTGGTTGGGCCACCCTTAGCAGCCACAACTGCAATCAAACGTTTGCGATAACTTGCAACAAGTCTTTTACAGCGCTCTGGAGGAATTTTGGCTCACTCCTCTTTGCAGAATTGTTGTAATTCAGCTTTATTTGAGGGTTTTCAAGCATGAACTGCCTTCTTAAGGTCATGCCACAGCATCTCAATGGGATTCAGGTCAGGACTTTGACTAGGCCACTCCAAAGTCTTTATTTTGTTTTTCTTCAGCCATTCAGAGGTGGATTTGCTGGTGTGTTTTGGGTCATTGTCCTGCTGCAGCACCCAAGATCGCTTTAGCTTGAGTTGACAAACAGATGGACGGACATCACACAGGGCCATGTAGATTTGGAGTTTTTTTTCCTCCCTTGATAACGTAAACCTTAGTTTAAAAACTGCATTTTGTGTTCAATTATGTTATCTTTGACTAATAGTTAACTAATTTTTACACCACTGTATATATATTTAAAGTATTTAATGTGCATTAAAAAGAGTGTGTTTTATTTCCAAACCAAAGCAGTACTGTGTTGCGTCCATGTGGTGGTAGGAATTAAAGTTGCTTGTGCTTTGCATCTCGCCTCCTCCTATTCAAAGGACGAGTGGACCTTCTCTTGCTTTTCTGTCGCAGCAGCAAATAAATACAACACAATTCCTCCTCTTCAAGAAGTAGATGTCCAAGTGTGGCCGTGTTGGAAGTCAAGTAACCAATGGCAAACTTCTACAGTGCGGTAGACGTGTTTCTGATATACTGCCCCCTGCAGTTTGGGAGCACACTACGCACGGAGTACAAACTCACACTCGCGCGGATTTCCGTGCAGCTCTTTTCCACACGCCTTCTTTGTGTAGAAAGTATAACAAGCCCTTAAAAAGGGAATGAGGTTTACCTGAAATTTGCCTGAACGCCCAGCTGACAGTGGCAACACTCTCGTCTCCCTTTACAAATTTGCCAACTTAGAATGAATGTAAATAATTATAATTAATAATTAAATTAGTACCATAAATTAAGTGTTTCTTTGTTGTTTGACAAATTTGTATATCAGTTTTGTACTAATATTATGCATTTTTGGACTTGCATTGTAAGAAATAGAAAGGGGTCATTACACGGACGTTAAAAAATAAATAAAAAATACTCGAGTTCTGTGTTTTGGGGTGATTTTAGGCTCAATGTGCTAACACACTGTAGAGTAACTACAGTTGTCCAGATCCGATAGATATTGGGCCAATATCGGCAAAAAAAAATCTCCGATATTGGCTCTCCAATACAAGCGGTTTAATCCAAGACTATGCCCCAGCACGTCTAGCCAGCAGCAGCCAGATAGAGCCCACATGATCACAACAACGGCGTGTGCAAACAGGTTAAGCACGGCGTACACTGAAAAAATACTTTTTGAGCTGAAGTTGAAGTAAAGAAATGTTTTGAATTAACTTCAATCAGATTTGTACTTTATTTATTACAATCTGCTTTTGTGAGTTTAATCAACTAACAATTACAGGTGTTTCTTTTAAATTAAAATTGTACTTTGAGTGAAAGTGAGAAAACTTGGTTTTGTCCATTTGGGTCTAACGTCATCGCGTCACCCGACCGACGTATCTCCCAGCGTCCTCACGTCTGTCGGATTTTTCTGACGCAAAAAGTTGACCGCCTTTTTCTTCTCAAAGAGCTACCCATGTGGAAACTTGAAAAACTAACTATAAAAAAAAAAAGAGTTTAATACACTTCGGCTTGATATTATGTGTGAAATAATATAACCGGATTCACGTGAGTCAATAGTTACATGATGTTTATTGCTATTTATTAATGGAAAAGAGCCAGGACAAGACAGCAAGCTACCGTTAGCAAGTTTAAACTTGAACTCAGATGTATTTTTCAAGGTTAACTTGGAATTGTATTTTACCTATGCGCATTCAGACCTTTGTCTTTAAAGGAGAAATGAAAGTTTGACATCCCTATTGTGTAGCACATCTTTTATCCACACCAAACCTTGCATTTTTTCCTTAACACTTTTCACATCCATATGTCCGCGGATGTGAATGTACAGGCACCATCATTTCAATGTTGAATGCGGGGGAATCGCTAACCTGCTAAATTTATCTAAGACATATTAGCCATTTGAGCCAGCTTGAATACAGTTGAGTATTCTTATGCTAATTTTTATGCACAAATTGTGCCTCCTCCTCAAGCACAAGGTTTTCAAGAGCGCAAATGATTAGTGAATTATTTGTCCCATATCATGTATAAATCACTGGGTTCATGGGTAGTAAAGTCGATCTCCTGTTTTTCCAGTGTCCCACTTCATGTGGAGATGCAAAGACTGCAAAAGAGCTTTAACAAGAAGATCTGAAGTGCTCAAGCACTACAAACTAAATTATAGGCACTTTGGAAGGGGGCATTCATATCCATGCACATATTTTAATTGTGCATGTAGAATGCATTGCTGAGCCATTTATCAAGAAAACATCCCGCCCCCCAAAAAAGTGACTAAAGGGTTTGATACATTTACATGCCATATCTGTGGTCATAATCAACTCATTCATTCATTTTCTCTATGCAGAAAAAGATTTTTCTTTAGCATATTTTTCAGCATCTTAAAAAGAAGGAGACGGTCTCATGTGTGTTCCAAAACTGTTCATATAAAACAAATATTTATGATAATTTCAAAAGTCATAAATACAGAATGCACTTTAGCAGAGGGTGTGCATTTAAATATGGGATAGTTGAAAGAAGAAAACTGATTTCTGATGAACATTGTCACAGTATTGTTAGTGATATTTCAGATGATGGTGATAAAGAGTTTAATGCCAATTTAGATTGTGTCTTTGAAAATGAGGATTCAGAAAACATGGAAAAGGATATAGAGCTTAAACTTGCATCAGTTCATCTTAAATTAGAAAGTGTCTTCCTTGAGTCAAATACAGCTCTAGATGAGCTTTTGCATGAGTTAACCTATTTGCTTGGTCTGTATCAACCAATTACTCAAACACAATAAGCAAAATATTACAAGATCCTCAATACCAATTTGTCCAGTCACTTTTTTTAAAACTAGCTAGTGACCTCTGTGAAACAAACCCTATTAAAAAAGCAATAAGAAGTAACGGCTCACTTTCCTACTCTTGGCGGCGGAAGGAATACTACAAGGATTAGTAGTTGAACCTGTGGAATACATACTTTACCAAAAAAAAAAAAAAAAAGTCTTTCCAGTGTATTTTGATGTTAAAGTCTTTGCAACAAATTCTAGACAGTCAGACTATCTTGAATCAGACTGTTAATCTAAATACTGTATATAAACAACTACAGTCAACTGGTGTGCACATATTTCTTTTTCTTTGATGGTGCTTTCTTTGAAGAAAATAAGTTGCTTTCTAAGCATAAAGTATTTTTTAGTACTGTACATTAATGAGTTTGAAATGTGTGATCCACTTGGTACCTCTAAAAGGAAACATTAAATTTGGAGTTTATATTAGATTCTGGGTAGTTTGCCAGCTGTTTGTAATTCTTCTCTGTCCTCCATTTATTTGGCTGCTTTAATCAAAAGCAAAGATTTGAAGTGCTATGAATATGAGAAGGTGTTGGAGCCTTTTGGAGCAGAGAGGGATCAATGTGACAAAGTTGGGTAGCGCAGTAAAAAATACAATTCAGTGTGTGGTTGCAGACAACCTTGGTGCTCACAGTATTGCTGGATTTGTTGAAAATTTCACTGGGTCACATGTTTGTAGGTTTTGCACTGCAGAAAGATCAGAATTTCAAACTACAGAAGTTAGAAGTGGTGCCTTTACTCAGAGAACCCAAAACATTCATGCAGATCATTTCCAAATTCTTGGGGAAAAGCAATTAGTCCATTATTATGGTGTAAAACCAAACTGTATTTTATCAAAACACCTCTCATATTTTCATGTCAGCACAGGGTTTCTCCTTGACATGATCTTTTCAAAGGACTTGTTCCTTCTGAGTTTGCTTTGTGTCTCAGCGTGTTTGTAAAAAAAAAAAACAAAAGTTACATTGTGGACATTGAATGAAGCAATATAATCTTTCAACTTTAAGTGGTCTGACACAAACCTCATCCTGTGTCTCATGAGAATTGGGGTCTTATCCGATTTCTGCCCCTGTTGATTGGTTAACCAGTTCCTTCCTTGTTAAGAAATATTAAGATTTAGCATTTTTAGTTCTGACAAATGAGGATTGATATTTGGCAGTTGTGGAGTATACTTGACTGTTAAAAGTGTGCGTGTGCACCAGTTGAAAGACCTGTTGTTTCTTTTAATGCAGGGTAGAGTGTCCAATATATCTTTTTATATTTTAGATCAATGTGAAATTCCAGAGGCTTGCGGCTCTACCTTTTGTGGAGACGTTTTTGGCCAAGCTTGACAAGTACTTGGTTCAGTTGATACACATTATCCAGGCCAAAGGTGGAGCAACCCGTGAAAAAACATCAAACATCCATATTTCACCAATGCTCACCCTCATTGAAACAGGCTATCATGATTTAAACATTATGCAATTTAAAAAAACTTTAGGAGTGATAGTCTATGACGAATTTATGCTAATAATTAACTGGTGTTTCCTGCATCACAAGATTTGCTCCATTATGCTCTCATTTTCCCAGAGTTCAATGCATCTAGTCACAGTTTCTGTCTTCTCAATAATCTGACAGTTTAAGTCCAATTTGATGTGATGTTTTATGTGTTACAAGAGATGGTGTGTTACTGTACCTGAATATGACATTTTGTTGCTTCCAACTTTCCGAGTTTTAATGGTAAATGTCCAGTTGTTTTCATAATGAAACAACAGTCCTTAACCCGTATATTTATTCATGTTATGGCCATAAAATGTCTTATCTACTGCACAAGACGGGTAATGATAGCTGGTTTGGACAAGTGTGAAGACCAAATCTTAAATACCCTGTGGACACATTGGTTAGAGTGGTATCCACCTAAGTTAAGGAGTCACAATGGAGCCAGAATGATGTGTGTGCCTTTAGCTGTGAACACTGTGTGGAAGAATTAAGGACACATGTATAGGAGCTGTGGAAAATAGTATTCTTCAGAGCGAGTGTGTTCTGAAAGCTCTCATTATATTCCTGGGAGAAGATGCAGATGAAAGTTTCAACACGCACCACCTCATCTTTTCAGATAAAACAGCAGATTGGTTATTACTGTTATTTATTTAGCATTTGACTGCCATTTAACAGCCATTCTGATTGGCTAACAGCACAACATTATCCGAGAGATTGTGAAAGTATTATACACTAATATCAAATATGAGGATGTACCAGAAGTCCAATGTTTTGAAAATAGGAAAATCATCAGGCTATATAAGTGTGTTACACTCAATCATGATATCTTGTATCCTAATACTTTGATGTGTCTCAACATGAGTATTTCTCTCTCTACACACAAGGCATTTACTTCAGGTTATTGTTCAGAAAAGTGACTTCTTGTTTGTGCTGTGTACTCTACTTTAGGACAGCAGTGCTGAGGATGTCCAGAGGGAGCTGGACTTACAACTTACTATGGCAGTGTTTGTTATTCGTAAGGAAGGAGAAGGACTGCAAGAGCCTCCAGCAGACATCGGCATTGTCATAGAGGGAGTGGAGGTGTTGCACGACCTGACTTCAGTTGCCTCAGCTTGTGCCCTTCTTCTGGGTTTGGTGTACATACTCAACCTAGCTTACCCAAAGCCTCTACATTTCACATTTGAAGTGTTCCAGAAGGTCTTTATGCAGTCTGAGTCACACAAGATGTCCCACAAAGTTCCGAGCTTGTATGGTAGACTTCAAAATCTACAGTAAGGACTATAATGGTCCCCCGCCCCAAAGACTTCGGAGATCTTCCAAGATCTGGCCCACATTGTGGACTATGTTTGGATATGGACCCTTTTGAGCCTCTTTGGATGTTGCCTTTTGTTTGTACCAGGGGAGTAAATGCCTTTCATCTCAAATTTAAAATAATGTTTCCCTCAAATTAGGAGATTTTGCTTTTCAGGTTTTTGAAAAAACAAAGCACTTGACTCTTGAGCAAGAGCAGTTACTGGTTAAGAGCTCAAAATATATTCCACCAAGCAGTTTGCTATTATATATATATACATATACATATATATACATATACATATATATACATATACATATACACACACAGCACAGAAAATATGAGAGGAACACAAACAGGGGGCGGGGAATTATCTTGAATTATTAATTATTATCGTGAATGTATTTCCTGATAATAAGCAGGTGATGTATTAGTAACAAAATGATACCACATAATTGGATAGGTATGAAAATAATAACCCTATAGAGGGGGGAAATAAAAAACACCCTAAAAATGAAAGTGAAAAAATTAAGCAGCAGACTGGTCCATTTTGCCAAAATGTCATTGTAGCAACTCAACATGATTGTCAGTAGTTTGTGTGGCCCCCACGTGCTTGTACGCATGCCTGACAACATTGGGGCATGCTCCTAATGAGACCACAGATGGTCTCCTCCCAGTTCTGGACCAGGGCATAACAGAGCTCCTTGAAAGTCTGAGGAGCAACCTGGCGGCGCCGGATGGACCTAAACATAATGTCCCAGAGGTGTTCTATTGGGTTTAGGTCAGATAATCGTGGGGGCCAGTCAATGGTTTAAATTCCTTCGTTCTCCAGGAACTGCCTGCATACTCCCCAGACCCTTTCGGACCCACCACCCTGTGTGCCCTGTGCTCTTCACCAATGAGAGCAAGTTCAACCTGAGCACATGAGGGTCTGGAGATCAGTTTCATTTCTATCAAATTATGTAACATCATTTTCTCACTAATACATCACCTACTTATTATCAAGAAAGATATTCAAGATCATTTCCCCCCCGTTTAGATCTGAAGTGTTCCTCTCATTTTTTTGAGCAGGGTATATATTGAATGAAACAAACTTTGCGTGCCTTGTGTGTTGAAGGTCATATTTGCCCAAAGTGATAGTGGGTTGGTAAAAGTTAATAATCAGATGCCAGGTTAGATAGCTGGTTAAATGTTTGATTGATTTCAGTTTTAGCTGGCTTAATTGGCATTACATTGCTTGTTTCATTAATTAATTGTTCGTGATCAGCTGCTTTGCTAAGCGTTTGAGAAATGATTCTGTTAATTTTTGCCAGTTGCTGACAAACTGGTTTCATCATTCTGTGCAGAAAAATACAGACAATCAGAATTGGAGCAGTAATCATCTCTATTTCAAAGTAGCAAATGCATTAAATGAGCAGCTCAGCTCTTAAGGTTGATTTAATGTTGTTTTCAGTTATATGTACTGTATGTATATATGTATACTTGTACTACTAAATATATCTGGAAAATGTCCGGTCAGCTGTGATTGTTCACATTTTGGTACAAAAGTTGCTACCAACTCAAGGTGGTCGGTGCCAGTCGTGGTGGCAAGCCCCGAACCCGATGGTGGACACCGGGGGTTAGGGCTGCTGTCAAGCTGAAGAAGGAGTCCTATCAAGCATGGATGGCTAGTGGGACTCCCGAAGCAGCTGACAGGTACCGGCAGGCCAAGCGGCACGAGGCTTCAGCGGTGGTCGAGGCAAAAACTTGGGTGTGGTGAGGTTATGGAGCAAGACTTTCGGTCGGCCTCGAAGAGGTTCTGGCAAACCGTCCGACACCTCAGAAAAGGGAGGCAGCCCCCAGTTCACACTGTTTACAGTGCGGACGGGGGCTTGGTGACCTCGACTGTGGAGATAGTTGGTCGGTGGAAGAAATACTTCGAGGCCCTTCTTAATCCCACTGACATGCCTTCCGTAGAGGAAGCAGAGTCTGAGGATACTTACGTGGACAGTTCTATCACCGTGGCTGAGGTAAGTGGGGTAGTTAAATCACTCCCCAGTGGCAAGGCTCCGGGGGTAGACGAGTTCCGCTCGGAATTCCTCAAGGCTCTGGATGTTGGGGGACTGTGTTGGTTGACACGCCTCTACAACATTGCATGGAAGTCAGGAAAAGTACCTCTGGACTGGCAGACCGGGGTGGTGGTCCCGATTTTTAAAAAGGGTGACCGGAGGGTGTGTTCCAATTATAGGGGGATCACACTCCTCCACTGAGCCGGAAGGCGAAGCTCTCTGTTTACCGATCGATCTACCTTCCCACCCTCACCTATGGTCATGAGTTATGGGTCATGACCGAAAGAATGATATTCTGGATACAAGCGGCGGAAATGAGTTTCCTCCGTAGGGTGGCGGGACTCACCCTAAGAGATAGGGTGAGGACCTCGGCCATCCAGAAGGAGCTCAGAGTAGGGCCGCTGCTCCTTCACATCGAGAGGAACCAGTTGAGGTGGCTCGGGCATCTAGTCCGGATGCCTCCCGGGCGCCTCCCTGGTGAGGTGTTTCGGGCATGCCCAGTCGGGAGAAGGCCCCCGGGAAGACCTAGGACACGCTGGAGGGACTATGTCTCACAGCTGGCCTGGGAACGCCTTGGTGTCCTCCTGGTGGAGCTGGAAGAGGTCGCTGGGGACCGGGAAGTCTGGACTTCCCTAGTGAAGCTGCTGCCCCTGCGACCCGGGCCCGGATAAGCGGAGGAAAATGGATGGATGGATGATGGAAGGCATTATTTTAGGTTGTAAATGTGTAAAATTTACATTTAAATGAGGCAAAAATTTAAGTTGGCTTTCTTTACAATTAAGTTGAGGCAACGCAGACTTTTCATTTGAAAAAAAAAATATATATATTTATGAATATCTGATATAATTAGTTGAGTTAATATAACTTATTAAAATTAAATTGAATAAACTCAATTCAATTGCTTGTTACCAATTGAAGCAGTTCTTTTAAGTTGGTCCAACAATTCTCTTTTCTCACTGTAGTAGTAATGTCAGCCTTGTATATTTTACATTGCTGATAAAAACCATACCACAGATGCATGAAAAAAGTCAATGGGGCAATTTTCCTCATACCTACTGTTGCTGATTGTTGGTCTCTGTTTGTGTAATATCATCTGATCAAGCCTTTTCTAACATTTCACACAAGAAAATAAAATAAATAACATTAATAATAAAGTATGTATGATTCGTGCTGCTGCTGTCAGCCAATATTTAAGGCTGCAATATTGGTATCTTTTCGGAAGTGAAAAATCAGTAAAACGTGAGATTGTACTGAAAAAAAGGAACCCGACCATTCCATTTTCTTCCGCTCATCCCGGATAACCAAGAAACCGACTGAAGTAAGATAAACCGTTTTTAAATAGGGGTTGAACGATTCGTTTCGTATCACAATTCATGGTTGGTGATTCGATTCAAGGACGATATTTGTTCATTTTGAACATTCATTCATTTTCTATACCATTTATTCTCATTGGGGTCGCGGGTATGCTGGAGCCTATCCCAGCTGACTTTGGGCAGGAGGCGGGGTACACCCAGGATTTGTCGTCAGTCAATGGCAGGGCAGACAAACATCCATTCACACACACATTCACACTCTAATGGACAATTTAGAGTCGCCAATTAACCTAACATGCATGTTTCTGGAATGTGGGAGGAAACCGTAGTACCCGGAGAAAACCCACGCACGCACGGGGAGAACATCCACACAGATATGCCTAACGAAGATTCAAACCTAGAACCTCCTGACTGTGAGGCTAACATGCTACCCATTCAGCCGTGCGGCATTTGAACAATACGATCCAAAACAATTCAGTAATTTAAATCGATTCAGTAACTTTAGCCAAAATTCAATCACCGTGAAATAAATACCTGCATACTGAATAGTTCTGATAAAGTTTCCTTGATTTCCATTTGTTTTTTCAAGGGAATCAGATATAAATGAATGATAAATATAAACAAGTAAACAGATATTCATGGCAAACTCAATCACATTTTATTTGAATAAAGTTCAACCAACACTTCAAGTTGAATTAACAATTAACAGGTTGAACAAGTTGAATGATTACTTCTATCTGAAAAACATAAACGTTAATTTGATATCTCATTCCTTTCTCTTCTTGAAGTATTAAAGAAGTTATTTCACACCACCATCACATTAAAATGAAATTTCATGAGCAGATAGATATTAATGTGAATAAATATCCTACATACTGTAACGTTTGCACATGTGCTGTTAAAGGCGTGGGAAGGTAATTTATGAACAAGCTTTTTTTTTTCTTGTAAAATTACGAGAAAAAAAGTTATAATGGTACGTGTCATTGTGTCAGAGGGAAACTTTCCTCTGGCTTCATACAAGCTTTTATTTATAACGGGACAGCAAAACAGAGCAGTTGGTCACAAACAGGTTAGCATGGGTTAGCATCATCTCACCCGTACTTTCTAGTACCCTGCCTCCTCCACATATACATTTTGCTTATAAAGTGATGTTACGACTTTTTTGTAATATTATCGGAGCTTTTTTCCCATATTTGCATGATGTAATTGTTGTAAATTTACGACTTTATTTTTTAAATCTGATTATTTTAATACTTCATTTTAACAGGCATTGCCAGAGACAGCTATAAACAGAGAGGACTTGTTTGACTTTTGGCCAGGGTCAAAGGCAAAATAAAAATTTTCAATCTTGCAATATTCTTGTAAAATTGCGGTTTTTTATCTTGAAATCTCAAGTTTTTATCTGGGCCCCATTTCGCCGTCGTAAAATCCTTGCATGTTTAAGGACATCCACACGGACCAAAGCACGCATGCTCAGCGTCACACGACATCATTTGTGCGCCCCAGGCATTACTAATCAATTTACGGTACGCCAAATCATGCTGTTACAAGGGTAATTATTCATTCATTTTCTATACCGCTTATCCTCATTAGGGTAGCGGGAATGCTGCAGCCTATCCCAGCTGACTTTGGGCGAGAGGCGGGGTACACCCTTGACTGGCCAGTCAATCGCAGGGCACATATAGACAAACAAACATTCACACTCACATTCATACCGATGGACAATTTAGAGTCGCCAATTAACCTAACATGCATGTTTTTGGAATGTGAGAGGAAACCGGAGTACCTGGAGAAAACCCACGCACGCACAGAGAGAACATGCAAACCAGAAGATGCCCAACGGAGATTCAAAGCCTGAACCTCCTGACTGTGAGGCCAATTTGCTACCCACTGAGCCACTGTGCGGCCCGTCGTTATCATTAAAATAGCTAAAAAAACAAACAAACACACATCCATATAAAACATGCCAGTGCTTTGTTTCCCTAGTATTGATTAAATCAACTGATTACCTTGCAAACGATCGATAGATCTACATATGTTGTCTGAAATGGCAATTTGGTGACCACAGATCGATATAGTTGGAGCTTAGGATCATACACCGATAAATTGTGAATGAATTGTTACACCCCTAGTTTTTAGGGTGAAATATAACAGGTGAACATAAAAGTAGCTAAATTAAATGGCTTTGTGGTCACCTTTACGGAACATATACAGTAGAAACACCTTCTACTCATTTTTACCCGCCAAGTGAAGAGCATATGAGTAAAAGAAAGTTGCTCTTTAGGTACGACATCTACACGGTTTGCAGAGCCAGTCCCACACAGAAGGACAATGCATTCTAGGTTATTATGCTGCAGTTCCAGCTAAATTTCTGTTGTTTGTTATATATATTTTTTATAACTTGTCCACTTGTTGTGTTGAAGGCTTTTTCTGGAGACCGAGGACACCATTTGCCTCGTCAGATGATTGGCAAACTTTGTGGGACAATTTTTTCTAAACTGACCCGCAATTATATAAAAAAAGTAAAAAACCCACAAGACGTTTGACTAAAGTGGCGGTAAGTCAATCACATTTTTTCTGCTAATAAGCTCCACAGAAGCCAGCCTAGTGGTCCTAGGAGCTAATGCACTGTTAATTTCTAACTGACCGAATGTGGTATCTGTTGTGGGTATCACTGCCAGTAAAACATACCATACGCCTCGTATGGTATGTTTTACTGTCCACAGCACACTATTAGTGAATGTTAATATTAGGGATGGTCCTATCAGGGTTTTATGCTGCCGATTCCTAATCATACATTAGAGAAATCGGCCGATAACTCTACCAATCACATAGACTTAAGTGTACATTTTTAAATTTACTATTGGCTATATGATATGGACTAGGAACGACTAAATCACCTTCATTTTGACAAAAACTTATTTGAATTACTTTTTCAAGAGACCATTTGTCACTGGTGAAACTTAAAGGATGAGGCCTTTTTTTCTGTGTTGCAAAACATCATGAATAGCATTCAAAATGTGTTTTTACCATACTTTCAAGCCAAATGCTTTTTGTAAAGGTGTTGCTTTACAGCTGTCTTCAGTGAAATAAACATTGCAAAGAACCAGAAAGCCAGGTGGGCGTTGGTTAGTCTCTCATTCCTGCACTTGCTTTGTCCATTTTGGCTTTAGCTCAGAGGATACTCCACTGACGTCACTTCGGACATGCCCCTTTTTTGCAATTTGAGTTTGTCATCGCTCCTGTCATGTACTACAAATGTAATTTTTATGAATTTAACGTTTCCGTAAAAAAAAATATATATATATATATCAATAGAGACAATTTTTAAGCAAAGTTGATGACTCATGCCAGTGACCCTTTAATGGCGTCAGGTTGTAGATGAACAATGCCAATTCACTGCTTTTGTTTGTTATACTGGTACTTACCTTTGTCTGTTTACACCAGGAAACCACAAAGGACCACATCTGGAATGCAGGACGCCATTTTGACATTTATATTAATAAACGGCTAAAGATAACAAATGGCTTAAAGAGTTTCATTTTTTGCTTGTTATATTATGTCTTTTTGCTGTTTTCCAATATCTTTTTTAAATTTCATTACTACAATTTGACACCAGCGCATAAAACACAAGCTGCTTGTATTTGAATACCGACTAAATGCATGATGCAAGAAGCACTTCATGTCATTTCACTCCAAAATGTGTACCAGTTGGAATTCAGTTCTATGTACCACCTTGAAGGCGCCGTGCCAATAAATCTTTGAATACAAATACATGTACGGTTACACTCCTAGTGCTTTTGCAAAAGCACATTCAGAGTTTACATTTTAACTTTCTAGGGAAATCATCTCCAGCAAAAAAGCTCACTTGTACACCCTTCACTGAGCTGTGTTATTTTACATACCCCCACTTCAGTCACCATAAAAAGCCATCCTTTCACGCCCGATGGTAGCTCTCGCCTCCACAATAATAATATCACTTCTCTAGTCCAGAGTTGGCTGAACAAACTACAAACACATCTTCTGCCAAATTTCTGTCAGGAACACAATAAGTCAGAACTGAAACACCAGTTATACATTCAAACTGTTACGACTGGTTCGAACTTGGCGAGAATGAGATGAGTGTGTTGTATTGCACAATAACGGGGAACGTTCAAGAGGAACGCTTTGTGTCACAACACAGCCACAAGCCCGCAAAGACAAAGTTCAAGACGCTCAGAGTGCACACATATGAACTTGAATCACTCAGAACGACTCAGTTTCACAGACATCCAGCACTAAAGTGGTCATTTACCAACCCAGCCCGGACACACGCACCCTGCAACAAAACCTACAATGCAATACTTTAGGGGCTACACAGCACAATAAAATGTACACAGGTATGCCACACACGCAGTGATGCAGTAATGTGGCAACTGCCCATCAAGTCCCCAGTGGGGTCTGGCTCGGTGCCGACCCCACTGGCTGAGCCACAGGGTCGGCCACACGCCGACTGCTCAGATGCTTCCAAAGGGGGTGGGGTGACTGAAGCAGCAGCATCACGCCATGAGTAACCTCCACGGTTATACGTACTGTACTTAGGAAGCTAGCCGCCTCGGTTCGCCAATCCAAACAGCAACAATGTGTAGACTAAACAGAGCTAGCCTCGTCTCGTAACCACGCTGGCACGCCCAAACATACCCTCACACTGCTATGGTTCTGCCGGTGTCCTGCTGCCACAGTTCCGGGAGACAGTACGTGAGATAAACACAGCCTGTCGGGATGTCCTTGCGTGTTAGTTCTTCTGGAGCTAGCGGGACCAGACTGGCCAATTTTGAGAGCCCGACCAAATGATGGTGACGACGCCACAGCCAGCGCGCATGCGCACTCGCGCGCCCCAGCACCAGCGGAATCCGACTACACGTGCGTCCGGACCAGCGCGTGTAGAAAAGCAAACACGAACATTGCCATATATGGATGGGAGTGACGTCACATCTTACTTTCTTGCACACGTTATTATTTTACTCACAGTTTTTTTGTAACCGTTCATTAAAACTAACTAGTATTTCTAGTAATACTTGTCTGTTGTATTTTATAAGGGCTGATTGCCAAATCAAATCATTTTAGCGTTCAAACTACATCAGGAAGCTTTCACACACTCCATCATGAACAAGCCGTAATTCTCATTCTCTCCATGGTCAAGCAGAGAGGAGAGCTGTGATCAACACCGTTTTAGGTCATGGTGCATTCCATTCACTATACATTTCAAGTCAAGTAAATGATATACAGCAATGTCTGGGCACTTTGCTTTTGCTTCTGTGCTTCACTCTGTCACGTTTTATCAAAAATATATTATATTACAAAATCATTGCTGTTTCATGGTTGCATACAGCCTACTATTAGACAAAAAGTATGCAAATGTAAGCAAATTATATTTATTTTTTGCCAATACAAGCACTTTCGAGCATAAAATGGCTAGATGAACTAAAACCCAAATACAAGGCATTCAGAGGACCTAAGGAAAGATGTTGCGATGATATGTAGTATTACACACTGGTCACTAGGCGGCAGTAATGTTACACTGATGAGACAATAGCCCCAGCGGAGTACTGTCCACAAAAGGAAGTAAAAAAAGAACAACAACAAACTCTCCCAATGCCAATGTGTGAGTCTACATTTTATTTTACTTATGTCCAATAATGTTAAAAGGCCTGTTTAGAAGTTTGTAAACAGGTTTTCTATACTCTAACTATAACAATATTGGAATTCAACTTTGCGTAAATGTACTTATCACGGTCGGGTCTGGAACCGATCAACCGTGATAAACAATGAATGACTTATACAGTATATACAGTTCTCTTTAAGAATACTCGTTATTATGCATACCCTTTGTGATTAATTACAAATGTTGTCAAGTATGACCAATATTTGACCAAGTCTAGGAACACTACACACATTGAGATTTTCTTCATTTTAGGGGTATTATTCAATGATTAAAAAAAACTTGCCATGTTCTATATATGGAGGTGACAGCACCTTCACTGGTACAGCTTTCAGGAGAATCACCATGATTTAATTCACAATACAACTTATCTCTTTACATTGAGGAGGTCAAAAACCACTCTCCTGATACAGCAAAAAAAACCAACTGATCTCCACATGATCAGTCAGTTTGTGACAGATGCACTATAACTACTGTATATACACTGCATGGCCAAAAAAGATTCCCACCTGGGTCTAAGCAAATAGGTACGAGGTTGCTGCAGTTGGTCAGGTCTAGGTTCAGCAACAATATGTGCTCAAAGAATGAGGTCAGCTGACTACCTGAATGTACCGAATGAGCAGGTCATTCCATAAATTGATGTTTACTTTCTTGATGGCACGGGCATATTCCAAGATGACAATGCCAGGATTCATCGGGCACAAACTGTGAAAGAGTGGTTCAAGGAGCATGAGACATTATTTTCACACATGGAGACAAGAGCTTAACCCCATTGAGTTTTTTTAGGAGGTGCTGGAGAAGGCTTTGCGCAGCGGTCAGACTCTACCATTATCAATGCAAGATCTTGCAACACTTGATGGAAATATATCTTGTGACATTGCGAATGTGTGTCGTAATCAAAGCTAAAGGCGGTCCAACAAAATATTAGTGTTTGACTTTTTTTTGGTCAGGTAGTGTATTAGTACACTCAACAAAAATATAAACACAATACCTTTTGTTTTTGCTCCCTTTTTTTATGCGCTTACCTCAAAGATCTACAACGTTTCTTATCTACACAAAGAGCCTATTTCTCTCATATATTGTCCACAAAGCTGTTTAAATCGGTTTTTGAGCACCTCTCCTTGTCCAAGTTAATCCATGCGCTTGAAAGGTGTGGCATATGAAGATGCTGATTATATTGCAAAGGTTTGACTTATGGCGGCCACAATAAAAGGTGACTCCAAAAGTTTTATCACAAAGCACAATGCCACAGATGTTGCAATTGTTGAAGGAGCGTGCTAAGGGCATGCTGACTGGAGGACTGTCCACCAGAACTGTTGTCCATATTCACATAATGCTTTCTTTGAGAAAGGATATTTTAAAACAGGGCCGGCTCTACACTGGGGCAAAGGAATGGCCTATAACACCTAAATCAAAATTTTTGGAGGTGAAATCTCCGCCAGGAAAAAGCACAAGACAGCTCCCCTCATCTATCATCTCTGTGGCAATGCTGCATGTGTAGTATTTACCATTAGTCTATTTGTATGTTCTAATAAAAAATGCATATTAAGATGCACCTGCATGTTACAAAATGTTTTTCTAAATGAAAAGATACTCACTTGAAAATATCCGTTGGCTTTTAGCTTCAAACTTTCCCAGGCATGTTTGCTGGGTGGGGAGAGGACACCTAAGAAATTCAGTCAAGGTGGAAAATGAATCCAAGTTAGGTTTCTTCAACTTCATTTTCTTAAATAACAAATCCAGAACATGTTAAAAATAATTTAAAATAATATTTTAATGTAATATATAATATTAAATTTTAATACGAGTGAGGGAAGGTTGGAGCGTGAGATCGACAGACGGATCGGTGCAGCATTAATGCGGCCGCTGTACCGGACAGTCATGGTGAAGAGAGAACTGAGCCGGAAGGCAAAGCTCTCTGTTTACCGATCGATCTACGTTCCCACCCTCACCTATGGTCATGAGTGATGGGTTATGACCGAAAGAATGAGATCGCGGATACAAGCGGCGGAAATGAGTTTCCTTCGTAGGGTGGCTGGACTCACCCTAAGAGATAGAGTGAGGAACTCGGCCATCCAGAAGGAGCTCAGAGTAGAGCCGCTGCTCCTTCAAATCGAGAGGAGCCAGTTGAGGTGACTCGGGCATCTAGTCAGGATGCCTCCCGGGTGCCTCCCTGGTGAGGTGTTTCGGGCATGCCCAGCTGTGAGAAGGCCCCGGGGAAGACCTAGGACACGCTGGAGGGACTATGTCTCACAGCAGGCCTGGGAATGTCTTGGTGTCCTCCCGATGGAGCTGGAAGAGGTCGCCGGAGACCGGGAAGTCTGGACTTCCCTACTGAAACTGCTGCCCCCGCGACCCGGACCCGGACAAGCGGAGGAGAATGGAATGGAATAATATTTTAATTATTTCATGCAATTATCTGCATTATTAAGTTACTACAACTCATAATAATAACATTCTCAATATAACAGTTTAAGTTTAATATATAAGAATTTTTATTTGTAAAGATGTACAGTATTTAATTGAGTTACTAAAATAGATACACTGCGTTAGTTTTTTCTCACTTCACGATTTACTGTTTTACAGGATTACTACCTTATTGTGGTCAGGGGGTATACGTGCCTCAATGACCCCGGAAGGAGCTGAGTCTTCACCCTAGTTGGACAGGTCTCAGGGTAGAGGCCTGATAAAGTGTAATCTACTTCTCATGGCTCAAAGCTGGACACACAACTAACAACCCATGTCGTCAACAAAATACTCTTACTAAAAACATGTACTGGCACATAATGTGTCCTCTTCACATTTCTGACTGTCCTACAACCTAAAATTACATTTTATCTTAACTTCACTCCTCATGCGTCAGCATCTTCAGTTAAATATTTCCAGATGACAAGTGAGGCCTCATTGTGTGACTATTTGGAACATTTCCAATTCTCCTACAAGTAAGGAGAAGGAGAAAAAATGGGTCAGAGAAAATGAGTGAAATATCACCATGTATTCGAGTAACCTGCCTTCAAGATACCCTCAGTGGAGTCCTGTTGATCCTTTCAGACCTTGCCAATTATCTAGCCTCACTACACTCCACAGGCATCTCCATATTTATTTGGCCCCATAGCCTGAACCAGGAACAACAGTGAGCCTGTTTGTCTTATGGATATTGGAGTGTGTTCACAGGCCTCCCTAAATCAATAAACCATTTGGAGGGAGATCCACATGTTGTTTTGCTACTTCATCCCTCCATCTCTGCACGTCTCAAGAGAAGGAAAAGAGTAAAACTAAGGAATGTAGAAACCAGAAGAAGGAAGCTTCTGTAGTTGATTAGAACCAGATTTTGTTTCAGCAGGAGATCTGGGCTAGGATGTGGACTTGGGCTGACAGCCTGTTTGCTTAAACTTCTCTACTTACAGGAAAGGATATCACTCATTTTAATGGCGTTTGTTAATGATGGACATAAAACGTTGAATCTGCACACACTTGACCAAGTTAGAGTAACAGTAACTCTAACAATACACCTCTCCATGCAATTATAGTATACTGTTAGCCTATGAGAGTCACTGCCAACCTCTTTTATGACCATGTTTATAACGGCCAAGTGATAGGGAAAGTCCAACTGACATTATTCTGCTTTGTGTGTGTGTATGATTCATCAGAACAGCTGCTAAAGCATGCATTGCATTGCACTAGTCTATGCTTTCTTGTTTGTTCTGGGCTTTTCAGGTTAATGGCTAGTCCAGCATCCTGTGTTTCACACACTTCACCTTATTTAGGGTCAAAATATAAGATACAGATCTCAATGTGATGCAGTGCAGTTGTATACCACTCCAATGTACAACCACATTAATAGTAATGCTGATAAAACAATAAAGACCAGATCACATCAATCAAAAGTGAGCATTTTATCTTTGTAATCTATAACCTGTGACACCCCTCCTTCCCACAAATGATAAATGATAAATCAAGATTGCACCGATGTGCTGTTAGTTACAGCACTACAGCACTATATACTGTTCATATATGTGTATTATTAAGCGTAGTATTATTATACTACTATTTTCTTAATTTATAAACCACCACACTCGAATTATTACCCATTACAACATTTTATTCATCTTTATACATACAGTAGTGACTGACATATACAGGATACGTTGTATATCGCTCCACGCATCTTATTCTATCCACCTTATTCCTAGCCCCCATGAGCCTTTGCGTGAATTATGGCCGAAATTTCCAGTAGACACCAGAACCGGTGTTTATTTACATTACAACTGTAGAACCGATTGTGCAATTCCTCTTTTTTTGGATCGATAACTACATAAAAATGTGGGAACACATAACAATGCTGTTGCCTATTAAAATTGGTAATTTAAAGGTAACTGAGCAGGTAGGTCAATTCACAACATTAACTTTATTTGTGCTTATTTGTGCCGTGGTAGCACACAGTGCTGATCTTTTGTAACGTTATCGCTTCATGTGCTTGCGTTTACAAGCTGCGAGAGCAGATGAGCAGTGCGTGGTGTGGAGCTTCTGTTTCTATTTCATGCTTTGACAAAGTCAGCTGCGGTTTAAAAAGTGCTACTTCAGGGAAAACTGATACCCGGGAGATGTACACACGAAATTTCTTACCTGTTCTTGTGACACTGCTGTCAGGTCTCCGCAGTACCCGGCGTGTCTTCGCTGGTGGTTTGGAGTATCCCAACCATAATGTAGGATGTTACTACAACCCCGAGCCGCACAACATGCCCCTGAGCTGCGCAGGGCCATTTTTGTAAATTTCGGAGGATTAAGTATAACACGCTTCTTAAGTTTGTATACACCTCTAAAGTTAATAAAACCGCCAACTCTATTTGAAAACAATAGCGCAGTGAAACTTCCGGTTGCTATACCGGAAGTTCCACCCATAACCCGTTTTACATCAGCGGCCTCAGGAATATGGATATATGTTTTTGGCTTGTGCTTTTTATGAACAGCAAACTGCAAATCTTTTTGGATGCATGCATCTCTTGTATTGAGGCGCACCTTCGCTTGCGCCTCGCCAATGGGCGTGTTTACGCGCATTTTGCAATTTCGTGCCAGACGCAGCTCGGCGTAAGTACATCTTTGTCCCTCCTAGTGACAAGCTGCCAAGTGGTAAAGATGGAGGAGAAAATGCGTGACTGGGTTTAACACAGCTGGCTCAAATCTTCACCAATCAAATGAGCTCCTCTCCTCACCTTTAAAAGCGTTGTTGAATATGGATGAAAACAGTGGAAGACGGTCAAAGTTCTCCCAGACAGAAAGTGATGTTTTGGTCTGGAAGGTCCAAGCTCGCAGTAGCCGAATATATGGCCACTGCAGCAGACCTCCACGGGCTGATGATGCAAAAGTGCCCAGGGAGGAGATTTCCCATTGTAAAAAAACGGTTCAATGATGTCAGAAGAAGTGCAAAACTAAACCTGAGCACCCGAGGCACATGGAGGCTACCGCTAAGGTAAGCACTTTCCCCCCACTAATAAAGACACTCGTATTTAGTAACCTATATTTGTAATATGAATATGTAATATAATATGTATATGTAATATGAATAAACAAAAACTATGCATAATGAGGATGAAATTGTGCGTAAAAGACACATTTCCAAGCTCGTGGTCTGGCCCTTGTCACTTGTGTTTGCATGTGAGATGAACTTGTATAACCCAATTCAATATCATCATTTTTGCAATTCTCGGTTACACAATCAACGATGTCAATACGTTTGATGAGCCGTTTATTTACAATTAACCACATCCATATCAGATCCACTGGCCACCGATGAGGAGGAGAAGGGGGAAGGGGGCGATTTGTAGACAGATGAGGTGGTGGAGACGGCGCGACAGAGGCAGACGGGACAGTCAATATAGATCAAAATGTATGTGCTGATTCAGATAGTTACTTCAAACAGGGGTTGTTGTGATTATTAAATGTATTCAAATGTGCCTGACATTGTGTAAACCGGCCTGTGGGGTTTTGGTGATGTGTGCGCACTGTGCGGCAGTCAGCCAAATTACCACTAGGCCAGCTGAGCTTTACTTTGCGCCGAGAGTAAACCAGGTTGGAGTTGCCGAGCTTTCAGCGCACATTTGGCAAAGCCTTTTTGCACAAAATTGTCACTACGCCAGGCTGAATCAGTTGGCACCTCCCCCTGCTGCGCCGCCACACCCATCGGTTACACGCCCAGGTCTACCAAATTATCAAATTGGCAGCACACTGTGTTACACCGGACGGAATTACCACTACGCAACCTGTGCCAAGCTGCGCAACGCACAAAATTAGAGCCCACTGTCTGCAAGTGCACAATATCTAATGTTGGAGTGCATGTGGAAAATGAAGTGAGCATGACTGGAATTTCCCTCTTTGCTGCCAAGGATGATTAAAAACTGCTCAAGTCCACTGCAGACGTTTTGAAAAGCCAACAAAGGACAATGATATTGGCAATGCTATCCTTGTGACGTGACTTAGAGATAACGAATGTCATGAAGCCATCATATGGTATGTCTCATGTTCTTTTTCCGTCAGCTGCAAGATACCAATAGTCTCTCCTCAATTAAACAAAGAAATCTCCACAATAGTGGTTTACCGATATCCAATATACCGATCTCAACTGTAACTTCAGTTATTTTTAAAGTAACAACTAATGTGTTTTTTGAGTTACTTCAATGAGAGAGTAAACATTTTTGGGAAGTTATCTCAGTGTGCTGTTTCATGGTAAACTGTGGTCTATTATTAGTCCAAACATTTTGAAATACAACTGATATGAAGTATTTTGGTCCGCAGGCAGCAGTAACGACACAAAACATTGAGACTTTATCTTACGTAACCCATGAAGCCATGCAGTCAGCCCTGGCATGTCCGATACGATAGTGTGAAAAAAAGTTCTCCATGTGGAAGTGGTATGTTTTTGGCTTCTTAAGGTTAAAATAAATACATTCATGGCTGACTGGTTAGCTCTAGCTAGCGGGCGTCTCAAGTCCCTGCGGCATAAGAATTGCACAATGTGTTGTAAAAATGAATAGGAGTGTAAGAGTGACTATAGGTGTGTTATTTCATGTCTACAGAGCTCTAATAATGTTAATAATGTTAGGAAGTGATAAACAGGTTTTCTATGCTGTATGAAAATTTTCCGTATATTAACATTGAGTCCTTAATTGCAGAAATTGATTTATCGCATTCGGCTCCTTCACATCGAGAGGAGCCAGTTGAGGTGGCATCTCGTCCGGATGCCTCCCGGGCGCCTCCCTGGTGAGGTGTTTCGGGCATGCCCAGCCGAGAGAAGGCCTCGGGGAAGACCTAGGACACGCTGGAGGGACTATGCCTCACAGCTGGCCTGGGAACGCCTTGGTGTCCTCCCGGTGGAGCTGGAAGAGGTCGCCGGAGACCAGGAAGTCTGGACTTCCCTACTGAAACTGCTGCCTCCGCAACCCGGACCCGGATAAGCGGAAGAAAATGAAATGCAATTGAATGGAATGGGGTCTGGAAGCAATTACCCACCATATGGGAATCAAACAATTTATAAGATTGAAGGATGAGTAGCTGTGTTTTTAGGTCACTTATTGAATATGTCAAAAGGTGCAAACTGGTTAAACTGTCGATATTGATTTCTCTATCTTGCCCACTAGGTCAATGAACTATTTGGCTCCTCACCTTTTGTCCTTAACCAGTGTGACAGACACTCTTACCTTTGTCCCACTTACTCTTTACTCACCCATCATATGTTACGTTATATTATGTTACATTAAAATACTTTTCCCAATACAGAGCAATTTCTGGAGTTTTAACATGGAGATTAAAATACCACAAACAGCACAAAGGGTCAGCCCATCTTTTTCCAGACTCGTCAAACATTGGGTTGATGGGCTGATATACTGATACCAGACTTTTCAGCACTTTAAGTTTCATGTGCATGAGATCATTACTTGCGCAACCGCTTTTATAAACTCTTCCACCATCTGGACCAGATTTGTTCAAGTAAAAATTCTTTGCAACCCCTGAGAAGGATGTTCTTCGAAGTCATCAGAGCGTCAGACCTGGTACCATATACAGTGTTGAGAACATCTATTCAGCTCTCAGATTGGACTGAAAAGGAGAGGAGTGGATGTATGCTTGTTTGTATGAGTCTCATTTCACAACAGCTTGGACCATCACCAGTTTAAAATCGAAACTGTGTGTTCTGAAGTCTGAGTTTTGTCGACAAAAAGACACGGGGGCGGGCTTGGAAAGGGGGCTGGCCGAGGGGTGGCTGTTTGAGTTCTAAACGTAATTGAGCTGTTTTCACTCTTTTTTTCTCTCCTATGAGTGAGTTTATGCTTTTTTCCCCCTACAGAATCTGTTACAACATCATATGCAAATAAGTTGCAACAGGCAGCCGACAGCATCTACCGACCTTTAGGTCAGCCAATAGCTACTTTTCTTACTGAAGTCACACTAATCAGAGCAGTAAAGGGCACACAGTGACAGATGTTATTGATGTTCATGACAGTATAAACACATCAGGTATTTAACACATATTTTGTGTAATTATAGAACAGTAATAACATATTTACAATAGCTTCATTGACCCTGTTACACTAATCCATACATGTTTTGATCTTAAGCACGAGATATTTGATTGATTTTATGATCAGGACAGAAGTTAAATCAAAACATAAAAAATATTAGGATTTTTGAAGAAGACATCTTTGTCCTTTAATGGTAGCAATTAAACATTTTAGGTTACACTGTGTACAATTTCATTTGCTATGACTAATATGTTATTTAAAAATACACACTGAAGTTTTTAAATGTCCAGTATTTTTGCATGTGTTTTATTGGGGTAAAAAAAAAAATTACAAAAATTAATTAAAAATTAAAAGTAATGCATCAAACCAAAATATCTGGTATGCCCATCACCATTCTGATTGGCTCGAAAAGGCCTTCTTTTAAAACCTATGCCTCTCCCACCAGAATACAAAAAACCCAAAACATAAATTAACGAAAATACACACCTCATTCTGCTTCAACCAGAATTTGCAAAAATTCAGAAATATAAATTAAAACTTAATATAAAAAAATAAAGCTACAAAACTGTGTCCTGTGTAAATTGAAAACAAATAATTTTTTTTTACTGGAGCTGCACCGAGGACGACATGTACTTAGTAAGACTCAAATAACTGCATAGTGAGAGGTCTTGCGTATGCAATAATGTCCATAAAGCAAAAGAATGGTAAAAGGAAATACTTGACAATTGCAAAAGGATTCATTGTTTTTGTGACATAAATGTAAAAAAACAAGTTAACCATTGTAAAACAAATAACTGGATCGCAGTATGAATATCACACTACCCATCAGCTGACAGGCCCATAAAAAAAGGAATGCAAGTAATCAATGTGTGGCCTAATTTGGTCACACCAAACCTACTGCACATATGTCCAAAATAAAACTTGGAGGCATTCTTATTATTCTATTTGAAGCAAATACTATATTACTACAGAATCACAAATGCATTGTAGATATCATGTATACATACTGAGTACTGTTTCTAATATTTTGCATACTTGAAAAGCATTAAAACCACTTTAAGCATGCTGCAAAGCAGTTATACACAACCATAATGATAAAAAGATTGTAAAATGATCAAAATTCAATGCATATACATATTATATTGTGTAAGTGAATCTAGTGCAATATTGTGGAATGTGAATGTGGATTATATACAGGTAAGTACTTTTGGGCTATCTAGTGGCAAACTAATGCCATTGCAACAGGGCCTTTGGCAAAAGACAAAAAGTTTATTTCACCTGTTTTTATGATACAACAAAATCATCGTATTCAAATGCATGGATAAAATGGAGCCAATGGCAAGTTCACAGTGTAGCTGTATTGTCTTTGTAAACGATGCAGCCTGATGCTTTGTGTAGTATTATAGCGCTACATACGAAAGTTGCATCTTAATGTAAAATAATGTGTGAATTCATTGTGTCTTGTGTGTTTGAAAGCGTCGCGTAGCTTTCAAAGTCCTTGGTGGCTTCCTTAAAACTCTGATAGATGATCTCCTCTGTCCCAGGGCATGAGGACTGTTTTAGCGTCATAGAACGCAAACCCACGGTGAACAGTCGACCTCCTCCTCCATCTGTACAGCAGCAGTAACAAAAGGAAGACCAACAACACAATAGCAGCTGTCACGCACACAGAGACAGCATAGTCTGATTGACAGATGTAAACATTTGAAGTAAAAATTGACACCAAATCCAAACTCATCATTATTAAAGTAGTGTGGCTCCATGGAATTTGGATCCCAGCTGTAAACCGCTACTATTCTTCACTTCTCAGCTTACGGTCTACAAGGTTTAAAGGGATGATTGGAAGGCTCCTGATTATTTTGGACTGATATCATTTTTTTGGTAATATTATGGCATTATTCTCATATTATTGTTCAAATTCAGTTCACTTCAAATGTGTTTGATATAGTGTACTAATGTATTTGCAACCGGGTTGATAGGGTTCTAGGAGCTCTTTAAGACGCACTGGTGCCTGAACTTGTAGTGCTTTATATGTAAAAAAGAGAATTTTATATTCAATTCTAAATTGTACTGGTAACCAGTGCAGTGAGGCTAATACGGGCGAGATACATTCTCTACTTTTTGTTCCTGAAAGTTTTCTTTGAGCAGCCGATTAACAAAGTTGCAATAATCCAACCTGGAGGTCACAAAAGCAAAAACTAGTTTTTCAGCATCTGGTAGTGGCAGGACTCTTCAGATTTTCTTTATATTTGGTAAATGAAAAAAAAGCAGTTCTTGACACCTGCCCAACTTGGGAACTAAAGCAAAGGTCTTGATCAAAGATGACACCAAGGTTTCTGACTCTATTGTGGGGGTGAGGGCAGGGCCATTTAGAGCAGTAATATCATTTGCAAGTTTGTCTTTGTGGTGCTGGTAACCAAGGAGTATGATTTCAATTTTATCTGGGTTTAATAGTAAAAAGATGGAAGTCATGCAGCCCTTTCTGTCGTTTGGCACGCCTGGAGTTTGGTCACCTGACTAGCATGGTTATGTTTCATTGATAAGTACAGTTGTGTGTCATCTGCATAGCAACGGAAATCAAAGTGTTTTCTGATGACATTACCTAAAGGGGTCATGTAAAGAGTTAATAATACTGGTCCTAGCACAGAACCCTGAGGGATACCATGATATGACCTTCGCGTGTCTGGATTCTTTATTGCTAAGGGACACAAACTGCAGGCGATCAGACAGATAAGACTGAAACAATTTAAAGCTCTCAATTTACCGGTCGATCTACGTTCCTACCCTCACCTATGGTCATTAACTTTGGGTAGTGATTGAAAGGACAAGATAGCAGGTACAAGCAGCTGAAATGAGTTTTCTCCGCAGGGTGGCTGGGCTCTCCCTTAGAGATAGGGTGAGAAGCACTGTCATCCGGGAGGGACTCGGAGTACAACCGCTGCACCTCCACATTGAGAGTAGCCAGATGAGGTGGCTCGGGCATCTGGTTAGGATGCCTCCCGGACGCCTCAATGGGAGGTGTTCAGGGCACGTCCAAGGGGTAGGAGGCCTTGGGGAAGACCCAGGACACACTGGAGAGACTATGTCTTTCAGATGGCCTGGGATTGCCTCGGCATCCGCCGGGAAGAGCTGGACAAAGTGGCCGAGGAGAGGGACCTCTAGACTTTCCTGCTTAGGCTGCTGCCCCCGCGACCTGCCCTTGGATAAGCAGAAGAAAATGGATGGATGGATGGATGGAAGTGCTGGTTATACGAGGGGGTAGTGTGGAGTCTTCCTTTGAACACTTCTAATCTCATGGGTTTTATATATGCTGCGTGAATGAGTAACCTTTGTGGTTTTCACTGGGTTTTTTCTTGAATGCAACTTTTTGGGTCCCATAGTGGGTTACTTTACAGCTGTGATCAAACAAAAAGCAGAGACTTGTGACATAACGGTGTCAGTTAGCAAAGAACTACAGTCAATTGTGACGGGGCGACAGAGCAGACTTCTGGTTCCTTGATTCCATGAATTAGCAAGCTAATAAGCTGCTGAGAAGGATGTTTGGTGATAAAGATACATTAAGAACACACTTGGACACGTGCAGGGTATTCGTAACACAACAAGATGTGTACTGTATTGCATGCAACCCGAGATGAAATTTTGCCATACATTTTGGACGTTAACCTAAAACCACGCTAAACGAGGGGCATACTCTAACTGAGGTTCCACTGAATGTCATTTCTCGAAAAAAAGCAAAAGAATGCCCAATTTTCTAACCGGAGGTATCGCCTCATGTGGGCCAATGGCAATACAATATGAATGTGAAACGGTTCTTCTCCCTTTCACGGACTATTCACTGCACCACTGTTGAGGGCGCCTACCATACCAGGGGTTGGCATGCCGGAGGGAGGGGCTGGGGCGGGGTGTTTAAAGGGAAGGTTTCATCCCTATGAGGGAGGGATGTATGTTGGAAGTGTCAAGGTGAACTGTAACAGTGGTGGTGGTTAGTAGTAGTTGGAGATTTTCCTTCTTGTAAATACCTTTTGGGAGTTTCTTTTGGCTTTCACGGTAAAAGTTTGGCACTATATATATATTTTTTTTCAGCACTGTAAGGATTGGTGCATTTTTTTTCTTTTCTGCACAGCTTGGGAATTAGTGGGAATAATAAAATCACCAACAGCAGTTCTACGACTTTACCGTCATTTCTTCAGTCTTTGTTTTTTTTTTAACCCGCGACAGCCTCCTTCACTTTCTGCCATGCTTTAAGCATGAACCCTATCCAGAGTTCAGAGGCCTGACTTGTCTTTGTCAATCATTTCCCATTTTGAAATCTCAACAAATCAAAGGTCGAACATGTAGTTCGATATATTTTGCTTACTAGTGTGATGGCCTAGTGACCAAACAGGAAATTGACGTGACCTCTGACAATGACAGTTTATCTGGATGCTTCTTTTCTTTCCATCCTGGTAATTACTATTTCTATTTAAGTCAAGAAAAAGTGAAAAGGAAGCGAAAGAGGAAGGGTCTTTTTGTGTCCGGATGTGAGTTATTTGACTTTCGGCTCACGTTTGATTCACAGCTCTACACGAACATTTTTCATTTGTGAAATATATCTCAAACCACAGTCACATTTTTAATCAAAAATAAACATTGGCAGTGGTCATTATTACCAAAATATAAATGATGCATTTTCTAAGGTAAGTACAGAACAGTCCCACACATGTCCACGTTAACGCCGTGTAACCAAAATACAAAGAATATACAGTATATATCACACTGCATTGTCCGATTCCGTGTGTTCAGAGTGTTTGTGCTCGCTCATGACGTTGGGAAACTACAGGGAATGCACGAAGGCTCGGGGATCCAAACATAAAAATATAACAAAGGAAACTGCTAGGGGCTTATAAAGCACATCGTCAGTTAAAAAACAAAACAAACTGAATAATACAGAAGAAAGGTAGCTTAGAATGAACATAAATGTAAAAATAGTAATAAATAAATGGAAGACATAGCGTAAATAGCCAAGTGTGCAATGGCATCCAAAAGGAAACAGGGTGAGTCTTAAATAAAACAGGCGAGGGCTGCATGTAGAGAAGACAACATTTTGCTCCTAAAATACTAAAGCCACTTGAAACTGGAAAAGCCATCCGCAAGTTTGACCTTTCCCCAGGCGAATAAATAACAAACTATATTCAAAACTACATCATAGAAAAATATCATCGTCACGTTAGCTTGTGATTTAATACTCTTTAAAGCTAGGACGACGACCCAAAGTGCAGAAACAGCAGAGACTCGTGTCTCCTTAAACATGGCTGCTGGTCAACGCTCTACGCATTTCCATAGAGATGGTGTGGGGGTGCACCAGACCAGTGTCCTGACGATCATTATTGAAAGCAGTCAGCCTTTTCTCATTGGGTCTTTTTTTTTTTTTTTTTTTACATTTCATTTGGTTTCTGCAGTGACGCAGGAGCCACGGACGGCCTCCGGGCCGCCCTTTGGTCTCTTTTAGTGGATGTTGGTCGGGTTCGGCCTTGTGGCAATGGCTGTAAGAGCAAACTGCAACTCGGCTTGTTGGCTTAGCGTCATGGGCGAGCAAGGCCGAGGGGAGTGAGAGAGAGACTGGTCAATGCAGCCCAAACGAGCTGCAGCTAGAACATCATTTTTTTGGAGGTGCACATCTGTGGAGTTATGTTTGGAGCCATATTGACACGCAATCAATACTCACAAGTCGCTGAGCTCTTTCACTCGCTCTCTCGCCCTCTCTCCGGTGTGCAAGCTTCTGGCTGGAGCGTGCGGGCTGCGTGCGTGCGTGCGTGCGTGCGTGCGTGTTCAGTGGTCACATGCTGGGCGCTCTCCAGGCGGGAGGCACTGATGTAATATTAGAGTTTGTCCTAATATTCGCGCGATTGACTGGCCCAAAGACCGACCGGTGGCTCGATGTCGACGGACTCGTCAATTAATGGAGGGTTTGGTAGGTAATCGGCTGCCCTCTACTGGTTTAGAGTGCAAGAACATGAAGAACCAGTTTGTTGAGATGGCACGGTGTCCCTTTAAGGTCCACATGCAAACGAGCAAACTGCAATCTGTACTTCACCACCACTAGTTTTTGTCACGTCCAAAGGAAAATATCAACAGTGTAGAAAGTCATTCTGAGTTGTTGATTTGACTGCACTCGCCCTGGGAGAACTACATCTAATGTAGGCGTGCATGGTGCGTCAACATTTCACAGGAATCCCTTGGAATCTTTGGAGGCTTTGTATTGCTGGTCCAGGACCTCACACAGTGATACTTCCCACAAGGGACATGATGATGGTCTGATTTGCTGGTTGCTCAACACCCCAATAAGCCTTACACGGCCTTAAACTGTGGCATGAAATGAGGCACTTGTCCTCCATAAAAGCTTCCAAGCACAGTTTCGACTCTGTCTCCTCACCCGATTAAAATGCTTGAGCATTTTACATGTCTCTGTTTGTTGATGAAGATCCTGTGACTCATGGTGACCAAATGAATTCTAGCCAGTATGCCCTTCAGCTGTCCACAGGGGTACGAGAAAAAGAACGTCCTGGCAACATCAGCAGCACATGTAAGAAGTAGAAGTGCCCAGGAAGCTATAACTGTTGCTGCTGCACCAGCCGTCTGTAATGTGGCATGACTTTACTCTCCGGGAGGTAGAGCGCCATCTCCAGGGCGACCAGGATGGTGAACTCAAAGGTTATCAGCTCCCGTCTACTGATCCTGAAGCGCTCCTCCAGCTTCTACTCAAGACACAGCAGATGAGGACACATGATCATTATATAGTTATATATTGATTCCTCTGATCAATACACTGTAAGCCCCGCCTTCCAGGCCAAGGTCAGCTGGGATAGGCTCCAGCATACCCACTAATGAGGATAAGCGGCACAGACAATAGATGAATATATGGATGCACATCTAACAAACTCCTTTACATGTATTTAAACTCATATATGCAACTTATTACGTTTTCTCCATAGTGTAAATTGTCCATATGTTCTTTTAATAAAGTAAAAAACTAAATGGTGATATGGAGGTGCGACAGGAATTTCAAAATAAAAAGTGAGTGTGGCCTACGTCAATGAGGTGTTTGACTTCCTGTTTCTTAAGGTCACTGCTAATCTTAGCAGCCAATAGGATGCAGGCAGCTGACACAAGCTTCCTGTTCAAAAATAAAACACAAAACAAACGTTTGTTTCATTAGAATGAAGTTACAGATCAATCAGTAAGTACATATGTCATCTTTGCTTTAGCAGTTTCCACACGGGTGTTGAGTTTTGCAGATTTTGTAAATACTATCTTTTCCAAACTTGAGCAGGGTTTTTATTACAGCATCCCCGCGCTAGAGGGCGCCAGTGCTTCACCAAGCTCAATGTACTCTTGACTTTGCAGTGGGGAAAAACACGATTTGGTAACCTAAAATGTATTGGCCAGTACTTCATCATTTTCGCGCATGATTTGTTGATTGAAAACTGTATTGGGTTGGTTTATGCTTTCTCTAATTTAGAAAATAATACAATAAGTCATGACTATGGGGGTCACAAGATCCCGTGTCACAGATTAAAACATGACAAGAATTTTTGTTCAGAAAAAAAGTATTGTGGGATGATAATAAATCAAGGAATGAATCACACAATACAATAATTAATATACTGGCATGTGCATGTGTGCCTGTTGTCCTTGTCGCTTATCTCCAAAAAGGCATGAAGAGAGTTTACTCTGCACATTGGTTTCAGCTACTTGTCCCGCTTGTTCCATAGAATAGTGCCATGAATGAAGTGCACACTTTTTATTCTATGGGGCCCATAGCATACACACAGCGTAGAAGAGTGTAATGCAGTACAAATTAAATGAGTAGATTGCAATATGTCATATTTGTTAAATGTTCTTGTGTATTCTCGTGTGTCTAACTGAATGTCTCATGACACCCCTAGTCATGACTACAGCAAACACGTTCATCTACCTACTAAACAAACACTATCATATTATTAGATTTCTTTCAACGTTCTTCCAGTCTAAAAAAAAAAAAGCCTGGGAGTACCTGTTTTGTTTATTGAGTCGCCCCTGCAGGACCAGCTTCTCAAAGTAGACAAACGCCATTGCGATGGTGGCGGGCTGCAGACCATAGTCCTCCTCAACTGATTGCATCTCTCTCTTCAGACTGACACACAGGGAAGCATAAGGGTAACTTGCTACTTCCAACAGGAACAACAGATGCACCAGATAGATGAAATAATGTGTGAGTTGTGAAGTTCCGTTACCAAGATAAAATTAGTTTGGATACCTGCGAATCTTACTGAGGGTGAGTTTGATGTGAGGAAACTTCTCCTTAAACGTCTCGTTCATGTCTTTCTTCAGGTCTGAAGGCTTCACATATTCTATGACTGTCGTCTGGGAGATTAAAAAAAGTGATCATAAACAGAGCAGACTACTGTGGTGTGAAGGTTTTAATCATCATTTCAGAGCCAATTGAACATTGCATTGAGGCAGAGAGTGAGCCATTAAGCAAATCTGTCCACATAAAGGTGACATATTTGAGTGCCTTTATTTGTGTTTATTGACTTAAGCATTGAAGAGTTGAGCTCTACATCACACATTTTTGAATTTGTGCACCTCCAGAGATTTAGAGAGAGAATGATTCTGTGCAGCCCTCTGGATATTTCACACATGCACAGCAAAGATCAGTGGCAACAGAACCCACTTTGGTAAAATCCTCTATGATGTGTGTGTGTGTGTGTATGTATGTCTTCATACATTTTAATTCATTTCACTTGAGGGATCAGGTCATACTAAGCTGCTGCCTATAGAGTGGTTAGACTGACAAAGAGTTTGTGTGTGTTAATCCAGCTAGCATCCTGGCGGTCTCTTCTCCACTTGTTCTCTTCTGCAGTTTTTCTTCTCGCTCATTTATTTTTGACTCAGCTTGAGATCATTAAAAACAAATCCAATCCATGTCCATCCATTCATTTTCTATGCTGCTAATCCTGATTAGGATTGCGGGGGTATGCTGGAGCCTATCCCATCTGATTTCGGGCATTAGGCGGGGTACACCCTGGACTGATTGCCAGTCAATTGCAAGGCAATGCAATCCATGTGTCTTAATTAATAATGACAAATACACAGGTACAACACAACATCAAAATACAGGGAGCATGTAGTCATACTTTCTTTTTGATATTATCTATGGCTTTCGCGACCCCAATGAGGGCAAGCGGTATAGAAAATGAATGGATGGAATACAGAGGCTCCTCAGTTTCAGTACATTCCAAAAGGTCAGACGAAAGCCACAATATATGAAAACCAAGGCAATTTTTCCCATAGGAAATAGTCTAAATCTAGTTAATTCGTTTCAGACATTCAAAAACAGTAACAAAAATTACAAATTATTACAAATAATTGTAATATTATGCACCGACATACATATACATACATATATATATACATTATATATATATTAATACACACACATTATATATATATATATATATATATATATGTATA
>QODF01000023.1:4322831-4365783 GCA_024372805.1 Oostethus manadensis
CGTACGTGGGTTTTCTCTGTGTACTTCGGTTTCCTCCCACATTCCAAAACATGCATGTTAGGTTAATTGGCGACTCTAAATTTTCCATTCTATTAATGCATCTAGACTGTCTTCTGACTGCTGATTGGATGAGCTAGTGCAGCAGCGAGTCTCAATGCCTGGGAGAAAAAAAGGTGAAGAAGTTTTTAGTTGAGTCTGAAACAATTCACTGCACAGTAAAATAAAACAATGTAATCAACGGGAGCATAGCAATATGTTAATGAATACCAGAAAAATCTCCCATTCCAAACGACGTCAGGAAAAGTCTATACATTTTTCGCCAGTCGTTTTGAGAGAATAAGGTTTGAAAAGTCATTCATAGAGAATCGTTCATAAAAATATCAGAGCATATATTATCCTAAACAAAAAAATAAACAGGAAATTATTCAGAAAATAAAAGAATGTCTCTCTTTGCAAAGACAGTCAAGAACAGGATCAATAGAATGGTTATTGAGGACAATTCAATTTTTTTTCTTCCTAAAGTTGGCCACATTTTTTTTTCCATCCATCCATCCATTTTCCTCCGCTTATCCAGGTCCGGGTCGCGGGGGCAGCAGCTTCAGTAGGGAAGCTCCTCCCGGATGGCTATCTCTTACGGTGAGTCCAGCCACCCTACGAGTGAAACTCATTTCCGCCGCTTGTATCCGCGATCTCGTTCTTTCGGTCATGACCCATAACTCATGACCATAGGTGAGGGAGGAAACGTAGATCGATCGGTAAACAGAGAACTTTGCCATTTTTTATTTTATTTTACACAAATAAGTTCCGTTTTTAAATTAGCTCAGAGTAAGTCTACACATGTAGCCGCAACTTTTACAATTTTTTAAAGTTTAGAGATTCTGTAATGTTTTGTGGCTCCTGAACTTTTTTTTTTTTTTTTTTTTTACTGGAAGACGAGGGAAAATGGCTCTTTTGATGGTAAAGGTTGCCGACCTCTGTGCATGTAGAATGAGGCAGGACATGCACACAGCTGTGATCTGTTGAAATTATGACTAATAAAAGGATCTGGGACTGTGGGTGTATTGGCATCTACCAAATGAGACATGTGGTGTGTTTACGTCCTAGCACAGCTGCAGCAATACTTTTTCATCCCTCCATCATGTTTGTTTTCTCTCTTATCATCCTTCCTGTGTGTTTTCACACAACTATCACACAGTGCTTTTGGGGTGGGGGCAATGTGATTGTTGTCATGGGACCCATAATTCCTGACTGCACACTTGTTTTTGGTTATATGATATGAAAAAGAAACCATAAAATCGCCTATTATTTATACTAAAACATTTTGGACTTTCTGGAGATAACATAATATCACCGATACTGATCGGTCGACCGCTAGCTATATTGTTTTTCATTGAAGGGGAGAGAAAAAAAATAAAAAATAAATATATATATATATATATATATATATATATATACTGTATATACATACACATATACACACACACGCATACAGTGTATATATATATATATATATATGTGTGTGTGTTTGTGTGTGTGTCTGTGCGTGTGTATATATATATATATGTTCCATTCCATTCCATTATCTTCCGCTTATCTGGGTCCGGGGCGCGGGGGCAGCAGTTTCAGTAGGGAAGTCCAGACTTCCCGGTCTCCGACGACCTCTTCCAGCTCCACCGGGAGGACACCAAGGCGTTCCCAGGCCTTCTGTGAGACATAGTCCCTCCAGCGTGTCCTAGGTCTTCCCATGGGCCTTCTCCCGGCTGGGCATGCCCGAAACTCCTCACCAGGGAGGCGTCCGGGAGGAATCCGGACTACATGCCCAAGCCACCTCAACTAGCTCCTCTCGATGTGAAGGAGCAGCGGCTCTACTCTGAGCTCCTCCCGGATGGCCGAGCTCCTCACCCTATCTCTTAGGGTGAGTCCAGCCACCCTATGGAGGAAACTCATTTCCGCCGCTTGTATCCGCGATCTCGTTCTTTCGGTCATGACCCATAACTCATGACCATAGGTGAGGGTGGGAACGTAGATCGATTAGTAAACAGAGAGCTTTGCCTTCCGGCTCAGCTCTCTCTTCACCACGACGGTCCGGTACGGCGACCGCATTACTGCGGACGCTGCACCGATCCGTCTGTCGATCTTGCGCTCCAACCGTCCCTCACTCGTGTACAAGAACCCGAGATACTTGAACTCCTCCACCTGAGGCAAGACCTCACTCCCAACCCGGAGGGTACAGTCCACCCGTTTCCGACTGAGAACCATGGCCTCGGATTTGGAGGTGCTGAGTCTCATCCCAGAAGCTTCACACTCAGCTGCAAACCGCTCCAGTAAACGCTGAAGGTCACAGCCTGATGAGGCCATAAGGACCACATCGTCTGCAAATAGCAGAGACGAGATCCTAAGGTCACCAAGCTGGACTCCCTCAACACCTTGACTGCGCCTAGAAATTCTGTCCATGAAGATTATGAACAGAATCGGTGACAAAGGGCAGCCTTGGCGGAGGCCAACGTTCACCGGAAACAAGCTCGACTTACTGCTGGCAATGCGAACCAGGCTCCTGCTTCGATTGTACAAGGACCGAATGGCACGTAGNAATAATATGTGTTGCATATTTATTTATTGGCCTACTATGTCATGATGCTTGAAATCGTTAGGAAAGCACACATCCAACATATTTAAAATATAATTAAAAAATATTATATAATATACAAGACAGTATTATATATATATTACAGTATATATACATATATACTGTATATATATATATACACATATATACTGTATATATATATACACACACACATATATATATATATATATACACACACACACATATATATTTATATATATACACACACACACATATATATATATATACACACACACACATATATATATATATACACACACACACACATACATACACACACACACATATACATACACACACACACATATACATACACACACACACATATACATATATATATATATATATATATACACACACATACAAACAATGTAAAATTATTATGTAGTCATTGTGTTTCTTTTTACCTAGGTCCAATCCCACAGTGCTGTTTAACCCACTCGGAGGAAAGTTCCTGCCTGGCATGCTATGAGTGCTCCTGGATATCGTAATTTGTAGCGTCAGGTCGCTAGTGGAAGAAGGCTTCTGCCTGACCAGGGCGTTGGTGGGGTACAAGAACTGGGCATATGATACAGACTGAGGCACAAGGAGAAAATGATTAACTGGTTATTTGGACATTAGCAGGCATGTTTTTGTTAGGTGTTGATGTACCCTGCCATAGGTATCTAAGTGGAAACCCTCCAGTCCCATCTCTAGGGAGGTGGAAATATTCCCAGAAGAGTGTCTCCTCCTGGGGTGGTTCAACATTGGGTCACTAGAGACAGAAAAGAAAAACATTCAGCTGGCTGCAGTCGATTTTGACAACCTTCCTTTAAAATGTGATATTAACTATTAAGTATTTCCTCTTACATTAAAATGCAAATAAATGCAAAAGGAATGTCAAACAAAATGTTTTCGTATTGTGTCAAAAGAGACATCCACAACCTGGCACTTTATCTATCTATCTCTCTATCCTGGCCTTTGATGTAAACAAGATGATCCTCAAGGGCAAATTCTCTTTAACTGTGACTGGAAATGTTTTACTCAATTAGTAGTGTACTGTGCCTTTGTTTGAATATTAGTTCAATTTCGACTTAAAAAACCTCACTGTGATAATCATGATAAACTAGTCCTTTCTCAAAATAATATCTGAAAGTCTTTAAACATCATCACTTTCAACCTAAAAGGTATCCTAACATACTGTATATCATGTCATTAACCTGATGAATGATGAGTTTCATATAATAGGAAGGGGGGTTGTAAATATATTTGCATACCATGTATTTATCACAGAGTGTGTACATGATTTCCTTTAGCCTCACTTCTGGTGTGTCTGTGTGTGTGCGTGTGTGCGAGTGTGCGCGTGTGTGTAGGTGTGTGACTACCTGAGGTAAAAACTCTCTCCATATGGCAGAACAGAGAAGGCAGCACAGAGAGATCTTTTAGCACATATCAGCACAATCCTGAAATAAACAAAATGCACATGAGCAGCTTCCTAACCTTCCTTCATGTTGTCAGTATTAATTGGAATTTGAAATTGTGTCATTAAAGTAAAAACGTTATTTTGTTTGCTTTCTCCTAAAGTATTCTTTTTTTCTCAAATGAATCTATGCAGGTATGTATTTTACATTAACATAGGAAAAATGGTATGTACACTATTTTGTTTCCCGGATGTGTAATGGCAAGTCTACAGTATATGCTGACAGTATGGATTAAAAACTCTGACAATGTATTCCACCAAGAATGGGAGTAGCTCCAAGGGCAAAAGAGGTCCCAAGTGTGTTCTCTTGTCTCTGGAGAATGCGTGTTAGTTCCTTGGTTTGTCTCTTTGAGGAAAAAATGTTTACAGTCATTATGCTCTGCTCACAATTCAAACAGTGTGTGAAAACATACACATTGAATAATGTTCATGTTGGATAACCATTCACACTATTACATTCATCCTATATCATTACATAGTCCAAATTAAAGATTATCTGGTTGAGTAAGAGCCACACAAGAAAATGTATATCTTGACATTAGTATGAGCAATACCTGCCGCGCGTGCACACACACACACACACACACACACACGCGCGCGCACACACACACGCACAAACACACACACATACATACAGAAGCACTTAGTTCCCATGATGCATGGGAAAGTCAAAAGGAGGCATTCTGTGGGGAGTTGGATAGGGATGTTGTCCATCCGCACAGTCATTTTAGTCCAACTCATTATGTGACGCTGGGGACATTTTAGGCTACAATAACACTGAAGAATAACAATCGGATTCTAGGAACTATACAACACTATCGCACGCACGCACACAGTCATACGCAATCACATGCACACATTAGTTGAGAGACATCCATTGTTTGAGTATTGTCTTTTCTGGAGTAAATTATTGACGTTACTCTGTCCTCCTGCCTAATGGACACAGACTCATATATTCAAAATGTTTTTTTCTTTTACATTTGATGATTATAGCTGACAGCTAATGAAAACCCCCAATTGTGAAAAGGTTCAATGTTGAAGACACCAAATATCCCATTCTTATCAGTTAATTAATGCAAAACCCCTGCAAAGACCTTTAAATGGTCCCCCTGTCTAGTCCTGTAGGCTACACAATCATGGGGAAGACTGCTGACTTGACATTTTCCCAAAAGACGATCATTGACACCTTGCATAAGGACATTGCTAAAAACAGAAAGTTGCAGGGAAGAAAAGCTGTTATTAAAAAAAGTTGTCAAGCAATAGTGATAACTGCACTCTGGACAGAATTGCGAAAGAAAACCCATTCAAAAATGTGTGGGACGTTCACAAAGAGTGAACTGCAGCTGGAGTCAGTGCTTCAGTGCAGTGAAGAGCCACCACTCACAGATGTATGGAAGACATGGGTTTCAGCTGTCGTATTTTTTGAGTCACGGAACTCTTGTACAAAAGACAACATCAAGACCGTTTCACATGGGCTAAGGACAAAAGGTCCAAAGTTACATTCACTGATTAAAGTAAAGTTTGGATTTCCTTTGGAAATCAAGGAATCCATGTTGCGACCATGATGTCCAGTGTAAAGTTTCCAGAGTCAGTGAGAGTTTGGGGTGACATGTCATCTGCTGGTGTTTGTCCACTTTGTTTTCTGAGGTCCAATGTCAGTGCACAAGGTTTAGTGCACTTCATGCTTCCTGCTGCTCACCAACTTTATGGAGATGCAGAATTCATTTTCCAACAGGACTTGGCACACAGTGCCAGAACTACCAACCTTTGGCCAACATTTATGAAATCCTATTTTTCCCCAATATTCAAATTTTCCAAAATACTGAATTTGAGATTTTCGTTAGTTTTCAGTTATAATCATCACAATTAATAATAATAAGTAATACACATTTGGATTATATCAGTCTCTGTGTAATGATTGTATATACTGTAGAATATAAAAGTTTAATTTTTTGAATAAAACTGCAGAAATACTCAAATATACAGCTAATGTAAGGTTGTGCAATTTTTCATAGACAACCCACAGACCACTTCTAAATAACTATAACATAATTTGTAATTTGTCGCAAAAGATGCAAAAAGATGCAAAAGAACATTTGGACAAGCAAGCTTCATTTTGGAATAAAGTGTTGTGATGATGCATATTGCACAATTTCTGTCAATCCAATAAACTTCATTTCACTCCTGAAATATTGCTGTTATTTGATACATTGAAATGCAATTGTATATTTGCACACACACAAAATGAAAATGATTGAATTGTTAGGGGTGCCCGATCTTTTGCATACCTCTATACTAATGTATATTGGTTAAAAACAAAATAGAAGTATTTGGACACTTTTAATTAACAAAACATGTAGATACAATTTATGTTTGCTCTGGGTTTGTTTTATTTTTTTTAATTTGAGATTTGTATTATTGGAAAATTACCTCCCAGCTGATGGCAAAGCCGATGATAAATTTTTAAAATCAGCAGTTTAAAATTTAGCATTTTGTTCCCTTACCAAAAACAAACTGAGGTATGTATGGAAGCGTGAGGAACTTTACATCCCTAGTACCAAGGCTTTTCTCCACTGATACATCATTGTTTTCACAAGTCTGTGCCACTTTCAGTGCCTTTTGACAGCAGTATTCCCTCCACTTTGTGACTACAGTATGTAATGAAAGATGATCCACAACAGCTCCGCTGCTCATTGCCATGTCTATTTTAGAACAATCAGCCTTTAGTCTATTATTATCAAGCGAGTAATTCTTGTTCCTCTGACCCTGATGTCTGATTTGTTCTCTCTGCAAGTAAGGATAAGAATAGAATACAGTAGAGGAAAAGTTAAGCTGAACATAATGGCAATAGTAGACAAATCAACAGTTCAGATCTGAAAACAAGCATAATACAGTATGAATTATCTGCGATCCGTATTGGCATATTTTTAGCACATTTATTTCAGTCACATGATCAAACTGCCTCCACAAGGACAAGCTTACAGTCGTTGTAGAAATGAACCAGTACGTTAAATGCACTGGAAGGGTTTTCTTCAATTTCTTCCACAGAAAGCCCATGACATCAGTGAACAACATATTGGCTCCCTTTACTTTGAAATTTGTGTTTGAGGTTGTCCTATGTCCATCTAGGTTTTAGATAAATGTTTTTTTAAACTCAGCTCATATACTGCACTGTATAAGTACATATACAATATTTATATGAGTACATATACTGTACTCCAGTAGGACTGCCTGTGTTCTATTCAATGTATTGCTGTTATTGTATCTATTTCAAACACAATCTATGGACAGACACACTTGCAGCAAATTGACAATGTGACTTTAAATGCGTCGTTGTCTTGACAGTCTGTGAATGTCTGTAAATTTATCTAGGAGATTAATAAAGTATCTATCTATCTTTTGATTGCAATCTTTGAGGCAACTTGAGGCAGTATGTGTGTGTGTCTTACCTGCTGCCCCTTGTGTCATACTGTTTCATGTTTTTGATGAAGTGGATCTTCTTGGTGTGTCGCGGTCTGGGAGAACCGCCTGACAGGTTACGAGTCCTGGAGTAAAAAAAAAGAATGAATTAATGAACCAGTTTGAAAACCCAGACCAAGCATCAGAAAATGAATAACTGCATGAGTGAAACTGACATACAATCATGTCATCATCATAACAAAAAAATTACACTCGTCAACTGACACCATGGTCATTTCTAAAAAAGAAAATTTTGTTTTTATGTTTGTTTCAGAGGGGTTAAAACCAATCAGACTGTACAAAATGTCATCGCTACTATGAATGATAATACAATAATATGGAAGTGGCAGTGTGCAAGCCATTATTGGAAGCACACATTAAGAGATTTATGCACACCTTGCAATCCAACCTAAGTCAGTATTAGCAAGTGTAGTGTGGCTATTTTTCCCCCATTGGAGCTGAATAGCTGCTTGCTACTAGTTGATGTAGAGTTACTACAGCGTTTGCTTGGATATTTGATAAATTTATTTTAATATTTTTCAGATCAGCATACCTAGACGTTCCCTGCACAATGAAACACAGCTCTTGACCAACATTACCCAGCTGGCAATGCTGTGATACACTCGCTTTCCTGACATAACACACATGGGTGTCCAATGGTTAACCACAGCAATGACCACGGCATCGGCCACGGTATTGGCCACCACCAGGGGGCGTTTCACCGTAGCCAATGGTTAACCACAGCAAAGACCACGCCATCGGCCACAGACCACGGCCATCGGCCATGGCATTAGCCACCACCAGGGGGCTTTCCCTGTGGCTGATGGCGTGGTCATTGATGTGGTTAACCATTGGTCACAAAATGAGCTCGCACTCTCTCAAAAAATAGGGGTGTACAGATTAGTTCCAAGATTGATGTATCAATTTATATTCCTATAATCCAACTACATGGATCGGTGTTCGCCAAATTGCCTTTCCAGACAACATATATCGATCTAACGATCGTTTGAAAGGTAATCAAACGATTTAACCGATACTAGGACATAAGTCTTAGATTTAAGTACAGGTTATATTTTTTTTTTAGCTATTTGAGGGGTCTTACGGTGGATGAGTGGGTAGCACGTTGGCCTCACAGTCAGGAGGTTCAGGGTTCAAATTTGCATGTTCTCCCCGTGCGGGTAAAAACCGGGTACTCCGGTTTCCCCCTACATTCCAAAAACATGCATGTTAGGTTAATTGGTGACTCTAAAAAATGTCCATGAGTATGAATGTGAGTGTGAATGGTTGTTTGTTTGCCCTGCGATTGACTGGCGACCAGTCCAGGCTGTACCCTACCTCTCTCCAAAGTCAGCTGGGATAGGCTCCAACCTACCCGCAAGCATAGAAAATGGATGGATGAATGATAAAGACCTTACATGATACCCTTGTAACAGTTTGATTTGTCGTTAACTGTTGACTGGGGCGCACGGATGACGCCATATGACTGTGATCATAAGTGCTCTGGTAAAAGAGTCCGTGTGGACGTCCTTAAAAATGCAATTTTTCATATTGGGTGTATTTTCAATTCGTATCGTATTCGTATCCTTTAATTGAATTCGTGATACGAATCGAATCGTTGTCAAAACGAATCGTTGCACCCCTTCTAAAAAATACTGAAAATATAGCATCAATTTGTGGGACAATTTCAAACATTTCAAAACGCACTTACATTGTTTGGTGCCTCGGTTAAATCAAGAAGTTTGTTTGTCCAGCCTGTATGTTTCTTAAAAGTAATATTTAAGAACAAAAAAAGAGAAAGGAAAAAAAAATTAAGAAAAAAGAAATATATGTACAGTATGTGTCTGTGTGTGCGTGTGTGTGCGTGTATGCATGTATGTATTCTTCCTACTCCTTTTTGGACATGTGGAACTGTGGAATGTAACATGAATCATTCATTATACCAGTGGTTTTCAAACTGGGGGGTGCGTCCCCTGGGGGAACCCAGTGTTATGACAGGGGTTACCACGAACACTTTTCATTATTACCATATTTTTTGGGCAATGCAGCGCTGAAAATAATTTTCTCTCCAAAAGAGGGATGCTGCAAAAGAAGTTTGGGAACCACTGCATTATACAATGTATGCATGTTCAAAACAAATGAAACCATAAGTATAACCATGTTAAAATCTCGTTTCCTCCCGTTCTCTTGGACCCAATCATGTGCGCTGTCTCGTCTCGTGAGTTGGGTGTCTCATGACACCCCCATTGTTTTGTATTGCAAATCAATGACATAATGCAAAAGCTTTATTGCTGTGTCATTTTTATCTAAGACTAAAAGTGACATTTTGCTGAAGGTCATGCTGCGAGCCACATTTAATCGTGGTGTTGCCCTTATGGATTAAAACAGAAGTTGACACAAAATCAGGCCAAGGAGACCGGCTCACTGACATCATTGAATTTATATAACACTCCTGACATCAGCACAACACACACACGTACACAAACAAGCAGCCTTGAATCACACTGCACGACATACACGGTATACTGCATTTTATTTCCACATAGATAATTATTGGTAATATTAGTTGATTTAAATATACTATCCACCAATGGATCGCTGCTACTTCTGAAGAGACGTTTTTATGTATTAAGTATTAGAATTATTAAGATACCTAAAAAAAAAAAAAATAATAAACATACAAAAATAATAAACAATTAGACAATCAAAGACCCCAAAGACACTGTAGGGAAGTACATGACCTTCTGCTAGAACTGTTACACAACTAAGTGTAATCATTCACGCGTATGAGTGCGCACACACAAACACACATACACACGCACAGCATCTGTAACTGCTTTCTATAGCGGACTAAGAGATTGTGCACAAGGCTTTTAAATAACAACTATTATGCTGGTCTTCTGTCTCAGCAGTCACTTCTCCCTTTAAGAGACCCAAAACTCTATTTTTGATTATTCTATCTTTGCTGTTTCCTGTAACCCTTGTTACACGATTAAATTTTCTCACACATTATATTTCCACGAGAATCAATCATTCCACCGGAGGCTTAGGAATGTTCCACTTGAGTTACAAGAAAATAGTAGCATTTTTCTTGGAACACACATCAGCGTGAGTTTTCCTATTTTTCCAAAATATGCTTAATTATAAAAAATAATACATTGAATTACCGTAAAACATGCTCATACTTTGAATTTAGATGTGAATCAGACGTTAACAGATGTTAATATTAGTAAGTTACTATCAATAAAATCCAGTATCATGACAAGCTTCAACAGCCCAGTGTCATGAAGGCAGTCAAGCATGAGCTTTTCTACAATTACTAAGAAAAGGTGACAATGCGTAACCTTTTGACATGATACTTGACCTCTGGTAGGTTAAGTACAGTGTGTGAGGGGCTCTCTCAGTCCAGGGTTTACATCTACACGTAATTGATCGTGATGCAGCTACACCACAGAATAAAAGCCACCACAATTCATAAATGAGTTTTTTTATACTGAAAAGAATGTTAAGTAATACAGTATGAATGCATGGTTTTTGCTGCATGTTATTAATCCAGGCACTGAAACTTTAAAAATTAGTTGTTGTTTTTAACTTTAAAACAATGTAAAGCAATATATTCAATCAACTGATATACTGTATAAGTTAAATAGAAACATACAGTAGTGTTCAAAATAATAGTGTGACCAATGTGACTACCCAGATTAATCACTGTTATTAGTACAGTTTTATTGCTACATAGCAAACAAGTTACCAGTTGGTGCAGTAGCTTCTCAGAAAACAAACAAGACCCAGCATTCATGATATGCATGCTCTTAAGGCGCTGCAGTTAAGAAATTAGTTGAAAGTGTTTTTAAAAAAAATAGCAGTGTCTGCCATTGACTTAAACTCAAAACTATTTTGTACAAACGTTTTTGTTTCTAGAATTTGGCAATTCTGCGAATAACTAAACTAATATTTAGTTTATGATCACAGTTTTTTATAACTGGTTCACATCTGATTGGCATGGAGTCAACCAACTTGTGGCACCTCAACTGTTATTCCACTCTTTAACAACATTCCACAATTCATTAACTTGTCTTGGTTTCACTTCAGAAGCAGCATTTTCTATGTCACCTCACAAGTTCTCCATTGGATTAAGGTCCGGGGATTGGGTTGGCCACTCCATAACATTCATTTTGATGGTTTGCAACTAAGATTTTGCTCGTTTACTAGTGTGTTTGGGGTCATTGTCTGAAACACTCACTTGAAGGGCATGTCTTCTTCAGCAGAAGGCAACATGACCTATTCAAGTATTTTGACATATGCAAACTGATCCATGATCGCTGCTATGCGATAAATGGGCCCAACACCATAGTAGGAGAAACATGCTCATATCATGATGCTTGCACCACCATACTTCACTGGGCTCTAATTTCGTAGACCTGGCGTAAGCGAAGCGCACCTTCGCAATGGGCGTGTTTTAGGCATATTTTGCAATTTTGCGTGACGCGCAGCCTGGCGTAAGTACGCCTCCGTCCCAAAGGGGTGACTGGGTTTAACACAGCCGGGTCAAATCTTCACCAATCAAATGAGCTCCTCTCCTCACCTTAAAATGCGCGAAGCAAGTTGTAAGTTTCATTGAATATGATCGAAAACAGCGGAAGAGAGCCAACTTCTCCCAGACAGAAAGTGATGTTTTGGTTCAGGAGGTACAGGCTCACAGTGGCCGAATATATGGTCATGCGAGCAGACCTCCACGGGCTGATGATGCAAAAGTGGCCTGGGACGAGATTACAAGGATTGTGAATCAGGTTTGCCCTGACGTACTGAGAACCGTTGCCCGTTGAAAAGAAAAGGTTCAATGATGTCAGAAGAAGGGAAAACAAAAACAATCATCGGAGCATAGTGGCCACCGGTACGTAAGCATTTGTTCCCTACTAATAAAGACACTCATATTTAGTAACATATATTTGTAATACGAACATGTAATATACTGTAATATGTATATGTAATATGAATAAACAAAACTTTGCATAATGGGGATGAAATCTGAAGCAACTCTGCGTAACAGACGCATTGCCAAGCTCATGATCTGGCCCTTGTCACATGTGATTGCATGCGAGATGAACGTATTACCCAATTCATTATGAGCATTTTTGCAATTCTCGATTACACAATCAAAAATATCAATACGTTTATTTAACTGTTTATTTACAATTATCCACATCCATATCAGATCCACTGGCCACCGATGAGGAGGAGGAGATGGGTGGCGATAGGGACATGAGAGGTGGTGGAGACAGTGCGACTGAGGCAGATGGGACAGTCAAAAAAGATCAAATTTATGTGCTGATTTTGACACAAAATTGTTACTACGCCAGGTTGAATCAGTCGGCACCTTCCCCTGCTGCGCCGCCACACCCTTCGTGGCACGCCTCGTTTTACCAAATTGGCTGTGCACTGAGTTACACCAGACGAAATTGCTACTGCAGCCTGCGCCAAGATGCACAATCCACGAAATTAGCGCCCACTGTCTTCACTGTGTACTCTGGCTTGAATTCAGAGTTTGGGGATCGTCACAAACTGTCTGCAGCCCTTGTACACAAAAATAACAATTTTACTCTCATCTGTCCACAAAATGTTTCTCCATTTCTCTTCAGGCCAGTTGATATGTTCTTTGGCAAATTGTAACCTTTTCTGCACATGCCTTTTTTTGACAGAAGTACTTTATGGGGGATTCTTGTAAATAGATTAGCTTCACACAGACATCTTCTAACTGTCCCAGTACTTACAGGTAACTTCAGACTGTCTGATTATCCTGGAACTGATTATTGGCTGAGCCTTTGCCATTCTGGTTATTCTTTTATCCATTTTGATCGTTGTCTTTCGTTTTCTGCCACATTTCTCTGGTTTTGCTTTTTTTTTGCACCTCTTAGGATATTTTCCCCTCACAAATCAACTTTATAATCAAAGTAAGCCTATGTATGCCTGCGTGTGTGATTGCTCGCGTTTCAATCACGTTTGGGCTAACTTAATTTTTAGGTGTCACTTAACAATCTTGCTCTCGTTATCATTATAATACTTATGGCTTGTCTTCAAAACAAAGTGTGTTAAGTTGTTCAACACAAACATATAGTGTGTCTAGCTTTAAGATCACAGTGGTCTCCACAGGTAGCTCATAAGCCAACAGTAGCTCACCAGCTGATGTTGAGTAGTTCACCTAAGAATATTTGCTTCACCCCTTTGAATTTGAGGGTTTCTTTTCAAACATGACACCTGTATTTATTGACAAATGAGCACACTGAGTGGAGATTTGCTTTGTAAATAAAGTAAATTAACAATGCAAATGTAAATTTAATTGTTGGCAGTCACATAAAACACAAATAGCTCACTTGTCCTTTCTATTTGTCAAAGTAGCTTCAGTATTGCTGCAAGTTGGATACACCTGTGCTATTATAACCCTAATCTGTTTACACAGGACAGATATCTGTAACAAAACATTTCAATTATTTAATTTGTTTAATGTGTTATTTTGAACTAAAAATATATATATTTGAACAATTAATTTCCCATGTATTAGTATTACTGTAAAACAGGCATCAAATTAAATTTAGGTCCGTGTCAAATACTTTTGTACTAGTCCTAGTACGATTGGACTAAATAGGTCAAGTTACAAAAGGACGCTCAACATTATAGACTGTCACTTTGAGTCAGGGGTCAGAAAACTTTCCTGCAAGACCATGCTTTGTGGCCCCCCACTTTGTTATGAAAGTTTAATGTTAGTGCGCATCATCTGCACATTCCACCTTGTTACGTTTGTCATTGATATGGGTTTCTAAGTAGGTATCTGTGTTCTACTGAGAACCATTCTAGTTGTAGATAAGTCTACTATCAAAGTTCAACAGTCGTGCTGATCCCTGCATTATTTAGGTTTGGCTCTGGGTCTCATAAACTACAAGATGTGTCTGAGCATGTGACAGCTTCTGTCTAAATCCGTCCCGGTATCTGAGTGGCAGATCTGGGGCCACACTCTAATCAGCATGACCTGCAGCAGTCCTCCTTTCATGAGAACCAACTTTCTTCATTTCTCCGGGATGTTGGGGAAACTTCTGTGAGAATGGAAAAATCTCTGCGGCTGCTATTGAGGAGGAGGATTGTTTTGATAAAAAATACAAATTGGCAACATGTACACAAACATCCCCAAGGATCTTGAGAGCATGGATGCTCCATTCTGGCTCAAACTTGTGAGCTAAAACAGACAAACAATCATGCCGTCTTACCCCATTTCCTTATCCCATATTCCTTATGTTGCAGTTCGCCTCATTTATACAAAGGCGGCTGCCATTATTAGATCAATCCTGACTAAAACAGTGCTATTTATGGATGGACAGAATAAGCCAACAAAAACTGAATTTACTGTTAAACGCAAAATCTCGCGGAAATTGACATGTGAATAAGCATATAATTACAAACACTAAACCCCTCCCGAACCAAACATCTTGAAATGGCAATAAACACCAGCAAAAGTTGGTGGGACCTCCTCTTAGCTTCGACATAAGGCTAGATGTCAAAGTTTGTAAGCTTGTCTTCTTCCCACTCCTTTACGAGACAAATTGTTCCTGTTTATAGGTGTATATTCATTATGGTATGTCCTGTGTATTTGGTGTGGCTCGAAAAAATATATATAATAATAATAATAAAATAAAATATATAGATGAGTATATTTTCAGCCTGTTGTGATTTACCGCTATAACGCAAGTAGCGTTTTTATTTAATCCCCAATCACATAAATAATAAACGTTTGACTGTACAAACAATGAATGAACACAAGAGGCTTATTCTTAAGTCAAATAAAACTGCACCAGTTATTTTTCAGAAAAAAATAAGTGTCTCTAACAGAAAAGTTGCACAAGTACACCCACTTAAAATTTTAGCTGATTTGCCTGAATTTGTCACACAATTCCTCTTTGTGTTTACCTTAGAGTAGGTTGCTGTAGCGGAAGCACTCCTTCACAACTCTCCCGTCAGTGAATTGTTTTGCTTATATATTCATTCAATCCTTAGTCACCAGTTATTTAAATGTTATAGCACGTTGCTGTGCTATAAATGTGCATGTTATGACTCTCGTAGATTTTCTCGCCTGTTTTCATGAATAACGAATGAACTCCACATTTGAAAGGCTGAAATCAGAGGATAGTTACACTTTTAAACAAAAAAAAAAGATTAATTGAATACCAAAGTTTTCATCATTGAGTCATCAGTTACTTGTTGCAGGTCTAAGTGGCGCAGTAAACACACATACAGACACACCAAAACAATACAAGAAAGAGAAGGAAGGAAAATCCATGGTCCTCCACTTTCCACTTGTCTAAATTTTCGACAAATAATTACCTCTGGGGGTCACATTGGAGTATAATTAATACAAAATCATATCTACTTGGAGTAATGCCATTCAAAATACTCTGTCAACGTAGCCACATTTTTCATATGAATGTAAATTGATGTATATTAATTATTATAATTATTACATATTAGAATTCCAAATAAGCACAACTTTTTTCTTGGACAGATTCTGCAACAAATTTAGGCTTTATGTGATTCATTTCACTATTATCTTAAAGACGGCTGTGTTATACTGTATGTGAAAAGGCTAATCAGTGGATCAGTGATAACGCAGAACATTTATTGAAGGTTTGGCAGTGAAATTATCTAGGTTAAGTTGGACAGCTGCTAACCACCACGAACACAAAATTAAATCGACTTCCAGAACAGATACAGTGCCCAACCACCAATCATAGATTATATGTCCTGTTGCTTAAATTTCTCAGCGCAACACACATTTATATGGATATTACACACACATTTGGTCATGTTGTGCAATATACATCACCAGATTTAACTGTCTCGTCCATCTTGACAGATCCAAAAAATAATTATCCCTTATTTTTCTTATCTTAGTTTTTTTCTTTCAACACATCTCGCTCTTGCTTGATCATCTGTGAACAGCCAATTCCACCCAGCTCCACTCTGAATTGATTTGTGACAGTAAAATGGAATCACACCACAACAAGTTAGATGGCGCGTTCAAAGACCGTCAATCAAAGTGGGACATTTCCCTGTTCGCAACAAACAAAATGCAAAAATTGGAGGATTCCTAACTGTAAAGTAAATCTTTTTTTTTAAAATTATGGCCAGTATCTAAAAAAATTGAGATTAAAAAAATTACATACAATTTTGTTATAATTTTATAGTGATTTTCATTTTTAATGATTGTGTCTGAATGTTTCCTACAGCCTGTGATTGGGAACAACTGCCTTAAAGCATTTTTGGGGATATAATGTGCTCTTTTACACATGTGAAAATACGGAAAGAATACATCAACAAATGTAACCACTGAATTGACTTGAACCATATTACATATACACTGTATAGAACAGTTTTTAAAATATATTGTTTTTGAAATAACCCGTGTATTTAGCTGCGTATTGAATCATACCAAAAAGAATTTCCATCGCTACTTCTGACTAACTCTGACAGAGGCACAGGTTTAACAATACTTTTGCAGTCCGGTGATGTGTAGAACTGCACACTGAGAACTGTTTTATTGCTTTATTTTTCTCATGTTGCTAAATGAAGTAACCAAATGGAAGCCAGAAGGATGATCTGGTTTAAAGAAGATTAGTTGAGAATTGCAATCAGGGCAGTGGAGAAAAGAACTCAGAGGACTGGGGTCCAATCCCTTGTAAGACCATCGTTTTGGAGGGATCTCTTATTTGCAGAAAGGCATTGCTGTCCAAATCTGTGTTTTTTTGGCATAATTCAGATAACAAGGCAGATAGTAGGTGTATTTTGCTCGACTATATTTAGGAAATACTCCTTAAATGGAGAATAATGTAGCAACTGTGTGTGTGAGTGTGTGCGTGCGTACATTAAGGGTGTAGAGGGGAATTCGGCTTTGTTTTCACTGGAGGGGTTTGCATGTTTAGACACACCAAGACATACAGATGATGTCAGCCAGATTCCATCCTCTCTAGTTGCTTCTTATTGTTACATGTGTATAAGTGTGTTGTTGTCAGAAGTGTGTGTTTAACTCAATCAGCCATCCTACTGAATTTTAGATTTTCTGATCTACATTCATTAATTATACCAACATAGACTGTGGTTATACACATACACATAGTTCAGTGTGTGTGCATCGTAACTGCATGACAGAGCAGTCTATCTGCTCCACCTTTCCTCTTAACACTCAGAGTTTCCATGATATTGAAAAGGGGTGTCCTGATCCAAACTCAACTTCACAAAAACATGTACTGGATTAAGTTGGCCTACATTTCTCTTGAAGATGAAGAAAGTATCTACAGTAACAAGCTAAAATCTCTGATATATACTGGCAAGCAGTCCATTCCAGACTCCGCTCTAGCAGTTCGTCCTGCAGCTCCTGGATAGAGCCCATGGGATCACAATAACAGCGTGTGCTAACAAAGCAGCAAGGACTACGAATCATGTGTGTGGCAGTATTTTTTGTCAAAGTCCGAAAAAATGTCGTCATGCAAAAGACCAACCTCATCAAGCAACATTGCTGTTCGGCAGAGGTGAAGTATGGGTCAAACGTTGAACCCTGCTGTAACAATTGCAGCGACTTTTGGCCCGCAAATAAATGCTAATTGTACAGTCTCCAACTCAACACAAAAGCCAGATGTTCATGGTTTTATACAGTATTAGGGATGAGCCAGATACTCGTTTTAGATGGATATCTGTTACAGACAATGCATTTTTCCCAAGTACGACCACGAAACATCATCATTATCCGTAATCATGACCCTCAGGAAAATCCTCATTGGGTAACTACGTATGTATTTACTCTTCACGCTCTTTGATTGGCCAATCACACACAGCGACTGCCTGTCCCTAGACAGATTCGCTACAGCCAGAGAGAACAGCCATGCCTTTCCCCTCCCATTCAGAGTACAGATGCGTATACAGATGATTTAGGTGGGTGACAGATACGGATACAGATACAAACAGTCTACTCGCTCATCCCTAGTCCAACGTGAAAGTGACGGGCGATTAAGGGACAGAGTGAATGCAAGTTGACTCAAAAGGATAAAGAGGGCGCCTTGCTTTATTCATGTGTTAGCTTTATTGGAGGCCTCTTACAAACAGAGCATGACTGATGATCATATCTACCGACAACCAACTTGTGTCAAACCACAAAGTGTGTAGGTGAGGAAAGATGTCTGTTTTTAAAGCCAGCTGGCAGTTGGCAGAGGAAACTCAACAAATCATTCTCAACTCTTTAATACCCTACTCTCTGGTGGTAGCCCCGAGAAAAAGTCATATATTATTTATTACTTACCCAAAATAATTGTGTCTTTGAGTCAGGGTTAAAAGGTTTAACCTATTTGCATACTCAAAAGCTATTAGTTTCATCCTACATCAGACATTGTACGTGTTTTTGTTGTACATGTTTACATTCATGCATGACAAAGTAATTAGCAACAGCTATGCAAGCGAGAAAAAATACACGACAGCTGGTGGAACATTTAGCCATTTGACGGATGAGCTGTTATGCAAAGCTAATTTTCAGAGCCTCGTGTTATGCATAAGTAGGTTAAGCGGGTTGATACCCAGCCAAAATGGTGACAAAACTGATCCATTAGCTCTCATACTGGGACAGCACTTCTGAGCCACACATGCATGTGCATATTTCCTTATATGGTGAACAGATTCATTCAGTTTACCGTCACAATATCTTATCTTGTTCTTTCTGCTGTATGTTTGCATTCGCACCATTTGATTGAGCAAAGAAAACCCAAATATTTTGCACTGTTGTGCCACAAAACATTTTTTGACTTCATGTAAGTGTGTGTGGTTTTTAACCACACACACAACCGTGTTCACTTCCCTTCTACAGTCCCATCAGTTTATAATTATGTGTGATTCATCGACACCCTTCACTTCTGTCAATAAGACACCACCAGAATTACAGTTGGCCAGTGTTTCTTAATTCTCATAAATCTTTAATCGTTAGGACATTTTGGGTAAAATAATTTGCATGAATAACATTTAATTACCAATCGAAAAAGCATCCAGTCGCAATGAAACAATATGCAGAAAATTATAATATGCAGAAATATAGCAGAAACTAAATAAATTAATTGCTAGTGTAGAGGGCGTGTCCATCTTTCTATGCTTCAACAAGATGTTTGTACACTCCATTTCCTTTTTCTATTGTCAACTTATTGTTAAGTAAGCCATGTTGTACTGAACAGCCTGGACACAGAGAGTACCAAATTGTGGCATGGATAGTGATTTATCATCACTAATGAGACTTATGTAATGCTTTACCACATCCATTTCTGGTTCTATGACCACAAAGATTCTTTAGAAGCCATAGGTTGGGGGTGTGCAAAACATTTTACAATAAATTTAAGTTATGTGGTATCATCAAAAAGATGATAACTATACTCAACAAAAATATAAGAGTCATTCTCTTTAAAGTGGTACCAAAAACGTGACATAGCGAGCTATTTTCTAACCAATTTGCACATTCAATGCAATAATTTATACTGTTTATACTGCTGACGGATTCGCAGAATTGGCCAATAAAAACTGAATTTCCCGGTAGACAGCTAAATTGTGGCGGAATCTCATTACAGACATTAACCAGCTAGCTCCAATTTGGAAATGATGATAAACACCAGCAAAAGTTGGTGGAACCTCCTCTTAGCTTCGCTTCCACTAGTAGGCTAGTGCGGTTTTATGTGCAATTCGGGTGTGATGAGTTTATTTTCACAGCGTTGTGTTTTACCGCTTTAATTTAAGGAGCGTTTTACAATGCCCGATTACTGTGTGCAGGTTCTGAGTGAAAAAAGGCAAGAAACATGTTTATTTTTGCACTTAGCTGGTTAGCCGTAAAGAGACTTTCTCACACACAGAACATCCTTCTGGCCTTCAAAATAAGAGCGCAGTTTGAACTGTAAACAAAATAAGTGTGTCATAAAAAAATACCTTACACATGTAGTTGGAATTGCATGAGTGACTATATCTTCCTTAATCACAAGCACAAAGACGATCCGAGGCCTAAACGCATAAATACTTCATCAAACCCGCTCATCATCCGATGAAGTCGGCGGTTTCAAGGTCTGTAAACGAACACTTTTGAAACCGGATCCCAGCTCCATAGGAGCATTTTGGGATCCAAATAAAGCTTTTGCATTATGTCATTGATATGGCCCAAATGCTTGGGCCATAGCTCCACCCCTTTACAAACGCACATGCACAATAATTGCAAACACGGAAACAACAACGGCGCCGTACATTGATCTGATTGTCCTGCTGAAGCTAGAGCCTACTGTCGCTATTGCAGCAAAATCTGATTCTTCTTCATCTCCGAGAAGAAGAACAAATCCTGAAAGACACAGCACATCACTGCCTTTATAATCCAGTGTGACTCGAAGCAACAGTTCCAGTTCATCGTCGACCAGTTCGGCCACTCGTACTTGCAGCCATATTTTCTGTTTAAGGGCCGTCTGCGCAACTGCGTATGCCCAGTGTTTTGTTGTCGGTCTGTCTCATGTTTCCGCTTTCAGAGTGTCACAGCGCCACTAACAGGTTTGGCATATGTATTACATCGTTTTCACTCGTTTTCGGTACATTCATAAGGATGCACATAGTTTTTGAACTAGCTACATCTTTACAGAAAATTGTTTGGAAATTATGAGCGTTTTGTCTTTGTGTGGATATAGCCTTAAAAAGAGGCACCACCACCCCGGTCTGCCGATCCAAAGGCACAGCACCGATGTCCCTGCGATTCTGCAGAGTCATGCCAACCGGAACATCCCCACAATATCTCTGATCTCATCCATCCCTGGGGCCTTGCCACCGAGGAGCTTTTTGACCACCTTGGCAACCTCAGTCCTAGAGATAGGACAGTCCACCATGGAGTCCCGTGGCACTTCTTCCACATTGGAAGATACAGTATGTCATGAGATTCTCAATAATCTCAAGTCAAGGCCAGAAGCACACCATCCCTACCATACTTGGTGCTGACAGTGTCCTGCTTCCCCCTCTGAAATGGTGGATGGCGGTCCAGAATCTCCACAAAGCCCTCCGGAAGTCATTCTCCATGGCTTCCCAGAACTCCTCCCACTTCCAAGTTTTTGCCTCCACCAGAGCTGCAAACCACTTAGCTTGCCGTTACCTCTCAGCTGTCTTCGGAGTACTATGAACCAAAAAGGTCCAATAGGTCTCCTTCTTCAGCTTGAAGGCATCCCTCACCGCTGATGTTCATCAACAAGTTCTGAGACTATGACCACAACAGGCACCAACCACCTTACAGTCACAGCTCCAATCAGTGGGGACACGGAACACGGTCCTTCTCTCAAAACATGGTCAAAGCTCACTCAGAGGTGTGAGTTGAAGCTCCTTCTGAAGAAAGACACTGCCAGATGTTCCCAGCACACTCTCACAGTTCAGGCCTGCCAGGTCTGACCAACATTCTCCTCCACCATCGAAGCCAAATCACCACAAAGTGGTGATCGGTTGACAACACCGCCCCTGTTTTGTGGTTTCCTATGGACTATTATTAGTCAATAATATTGAAAGTAGGACTGTCATGATAACACATTTTGCTGGACGATAACTGTCCTACAAATTATTTTTGCTTACCTAAAGAATTGTCAGCAAAAATGTCAATAAAAACGATTATGAGCAATAATTTGTAGGACAATTATTGTCAAGCAAAATTGGTTATCATGACAGGCCTAACAATAACAAAATTATTTCGTTGACAAAGCTTTTTCCCATGACCATAACAAGAAAGTGATGAGGTAAACATGGCTCTTTGATGACTAAAACGTGACAAGTTGTGAGTGAGTTTTGTTTGACTGGATGATAATATTAGTGGGTGGTCTATCAGACGTTTAAAATGCATGTCATTTCTGCCTATTTTGTATGGAATCTTTCTTTATCACAGGCTTTCCTTTCAATGTCAAGCAACGCATTCTAGGTTAGCATGCTCAGCACACACACGTGCAACGGGTGCGAAACAATGCACTGATTTGTGGATATACTTTAATCCATCTGAAACAAACAACCTCAAGCAGCACCTGAATTCTTATCACACTGATATTTTATCCAACATAAGTTACAACAGGTTGTGTTAACATATCATATACAGACTAACCGTATAGCAGCTGGTTAATATACATTAAAAATAAAACGGCAGACAAAAACAACATTGGTGTCTGCCCCTTTGGTTGAAAGAAAATTGACAACTCTACTTTTGAGTGATTTTTGTGATATATAAAATAAATATCCACACTTTTTCTCTCAGAATATTAGCATTTTATGTAACATTCTTACATATGTGGCTACAACTATGAAGTTTACATATGTGTAAAGTATATCTATCAAAAGCTGAAGCTTTGCCAGAATTCCGCATACATGACAATAAAATGTCACGTACGAGGACCTATAAACTGTTGATTCGCAGTTGACACAAGATGAATGAGAAAGCTGAAGTCAAATGTCAAATTAGTGGCTGGGTGGAAGTGGACTGCAATTACCCATAAGGGTTATTTCTGCCATTGTTTGGCCGCACAGTGGAGCATGTGGTTAGCATGTCAACCTTACAGTCTGGAAAACCTGGTTTGAACTGACGTAGAGACGTAGGTGTGCAGTTTGCATGTTCACTCCATGCTTCCCCCCACATACCAAAAACATGCACGGCAAACTGGAGACTAATTGCCAATAGGTGTGAAATGGAGCGTGTATTGGGATAGACTGGTGACCAGTTTAAGGTGCACCCCGACCGACTCTCACCCAAAGACAACTCCAGCTCAACTCGATCCTCAAGTGGGCAAGAAAATGAATGAATGAAGTTCAATCGGGAAGAATGCCACAACTCTTTTGAAACTTTTGAGCTAAAGTTCGAGTCGGCAGCATTCAAGTACGCCTGAGCAAAGAAAGACAAAATAATGCCTTCCCACTCACCTTTGCCTCAGCTCGGAGGACACAGAGTTGCAGCTCTGTACCGACAACAGCGTGGAAGACTTCCGCGGTCCCACGGGCGACGGCAGAAGGCTGCTGTTGGACGCTGAAGGCGAGAGCAGGTTGCTGTTGGCAGTCAAAGAGACGGAGTCCCTACGGTGGCCGAGCAGCAGCTCCGCACTCCCTGTGTCCGAGGGCAAGACCAGGATAGGCGGCACAGTTAGCAGCCCCGCGCCTGCCCGCTGTGTCGTGGATGTTTTCACGTCCACGCAACTGACGGAAGCTGACAAACCGGGGAATGTCCCGTAGCTATCGTTGTTCTTGCAAGGTTCTGGGAAGAGTCCTGCTCCCTCCTGGTCGCTCTCTTCGTGCGGGTGATTGCCGCTATTCTCGTCTGAGCTGCTCCGAACCGGCCGCCCGTCCAAAGAGATGTTACTCAGGAACAAAAGAGCAGCTTGTCTCCGGTTTGAATTCTCGCGGTTCCTCCGGATTTGCTCCCTAGTCTGTGTTTTCTTCGAGACCGATATCGCGGTGATGTGCTGGCCACAGCCAGCAGCAGCAGTCGCGGCCGCCGCCATGGTGCGTGTCCCGCGGACGAAAACAAGCGGGGAAAGAGGTTACCACTCGCAACTGTCAAATCCCTTTTGCCCCGCGCGAGACGGCTTTAAGCCCTTCTGTGCTCCCATTGGCTAAAATACGTTTACGTCATGACGTCGAGTATTCGGGAAGATGACGCCACCATTTGTCTGTACTGCGTCCTCAGTGATTTACTTCACACAGTTATTTTGGATTTTGATAATTACTTCCTGTTCATATATTTGTTAAAAAGACAAAACAAAGGAATGTCGCTAAGAATGTAATTGTCCTATACGTTAATATTTCAACATATGGGGCATTACCTTTATTTAGTAAAACCAAAATCTAAATAAATATAATAATAGCATAATAGATATAATGCCAATAATATTGCAAGTTAATTACTTTTCCCTAAAAGATGAAACATTCCGAAGCTGCACAATTTTTGGAAAAATAATGACTGTTTGTAATGTTAAATTAACTACTTAAATTGTTTTTGTTGGTTTATTGAAAACTACTGCAAACTTATAAACTTTGGAAATAAATCGAATTTACAGTGAGGGATGAATACATTTCATACATCCAGCTGCAATTAAAAGGAGGCACCAGAAGAAATTTAAGAAACCTTTTTTTTCAAACCTGCACTTTTTAGTGAGAGAGTGAATAGAGTATGTTGTGAGCAGAAAACTCCACAAAATGTTTTATTACAGAAATGATTTGAAGTTTTTCGGGGAGGAAGGGAGGCCCCACCTGTATGTATTATACTCTGAGGCAAGGCTCACTGTGCCACACCTACAGTAGGGAAAACAACAGCAACAAATTTGACATGCAAAGTAAACATTGAAGCTATTCTGTTTAATTAAAGAAAACTTTTGTTTTAACATAAAACATTATTTCTGACATATAGAACTGTATTTACTGATTTAAAATACCTGAATATTGTTTTCATCTATTTGAATCTCCGTTGGACATCTTTGTGTGGACTTTGCATATTCTCCATGCCCTGTGCGTGCGTGTTTTTTTCCCGCAAAAACATGCAGGTTAGTTTATTCAGTGGTTCTCTAATAGTGGGGAGGGCTCCTCCTGAGGGGGGGGGTGAACTGTCCAAGGAGGTGTGAGAAGCAGGGAGCACTTTCAGTATTAGTGTAAACCTGCCAATATGTCCAAATTTATTATACTCAACATGCCATTTGACTCTGAAATACACTTCACAGCTCTCCATTTTGTTGCATTTTCCTGGTTTCACTTTAAAATTTAATTTGTACAGATAAATACATATTATCAGTTGTCAAATTATTTTAAATGGGGGTGGCACAACATTTCTGGCCCCTAGGGGGGCGTGACAGAAAATATCTGAGAATCACTTGGTTAATTGGCAAACTTGTCCATTGGTGTGAATTTGAGTGTCCTGTGATTGAGTGGCAACCAGGGTGTATATTCAGCTGGGCTAGGCTCCAGTATACCCCCACATTCCCAGTCAGGATAAGCGGCATGGAAAATGCATGGATGGATGTTTTCATCAGGGCCTGCTGCACTTCTAGGTATCAGGCTGGTGAGGTCATTAACACTGTCACCGCAAGTCTGACTGTCAGCAGCTTTGATTTGCTATTGGCACTTTGTTATGAAACCGCAGTGGATTTTTTTTGCCACTGATCCCTGCAGTGACACCATCGCCGAGCCTGATCCACTACTCAGTGTAGAATGACTTGCAGCCTGCTAAATATAGCCAGAGGGAGAACACGCTACCTTGTAATCCCTTGCATGATGGGAGGTGGTTATCACACACATGCTCTCTGACCCCACACATCTGAAACATGACAAATAAACTCCCACTAAACTTCAGGCTTTGATGATATGACAGACGGTTAGATTCCAAAGATGGCAGAATTTTTTCATCTGTATTTGTGTATGCCTGTCACAACAACCAACATATTAATGATAAATGATAAAATGATAAAAACAAACTCAATAATTCTGCCTGCCTAGACGCATTGATATGTGCCTGCGTGTTTGCTTTCCTTATTCTGTCTACCAAACATGCTACATAACAAGAGCCGTCACCTTGTGCATCTGTCTCAACACATGAGTGCCTTCTATAGTCCTAAAGCAGAATCAATGGAGTGAGTGAACCCCTTTGTCAGTCATTCAGTCACTTTGTCCAAGTGGGGAGAGTCGGGGTGCTGCTTCAAGTGAGTGTCATGAGAATAACAAGCTTGTAGCCATTTCTGCTGAAATGGCTACAGAGATTTTAAGTTATAGCCATGTGAAAATATGCTGCACACATATTGAATAGATAACTAAATGAGCTGACGTCTGCATTCAAAAACAATGTGAAGTTCAGAGTATTTCTGGGTTACTTCTCAGTCTTTTGTCAGTATTCAAACAATAACAAAAGTGACAGTGATTCAAAATTACAAATATTTTGAACAACTGTGATTTTTCTCAAACGAGAAAAAGTCATTGGGGTCTTTTTGTATTTATTATTTTTGTATTTTTTGTTTTTTGCTTGATTTGTAACTAACTGAAGCAATGTTGACTATCCTGAATCCCACTGCTACTATTACTTCTGCATATGTGAACAAATATAGTGGGAAACGGTCTTAACATAACCAAAGAATGAGTTAAAACCAAGCTTAAGCTGGCTGCAAGAGGCATATTTTTCAAAAAGGAAAGGTTTATCATTTTATTGGAGGCCCAGAACAAGAAGACAGTGGAACTTTGTACACCTTAAATACGCTTCAGAGCTAGTAGTACGCACTGGAGGACCTGCACAAAATATTCAGTATTCAAACATGTATGTGAGGTAACAGAGGTACTGCTTGTGTTTTTTTCAGTTTTCACTGCACACACAGTTTTTAGACTATGTGCATAACATGCAGTAGGAGAAAAACATTTTGAGCCTGGGATACGTTTATGTACTGGATGTCATTAGGTTGATGGTATGATGGTACAGTAAATCCCAACACATGGATGATTACAATGATTATTACAGCGCTCTGATCCAAGGATGAGCATCTCTTTTACAGATTTCACGATGGCACGATAAGCACCACTATTGTCATGTACTGGTGACCTATTGTTCAATCAAGTTGTTGAAAAGTGACTGGGAATAAAAGTAAACAGTGAAGTGTTCATCTACACCACAAGAGTGAAGAGTCTGTGGCTCTGTGAGTGCCACAGCTCTTGCTGATGTTCAGTGAGTTTGGCAGAGGAGAGGGCCAGGGGCAGAGAAGTGGTGCACCATGGGAAGGCCATGGCCTGGATAACGGGTCATTGTAGAGCATATAGAGAAAAGCCAACTTGGTGACTTTGTTGCTAAAACTGGTGATGTTCCAGAGCTTCTTGGGCAGCATACTTTCTCAAAATCAACTCGTGACAAATCTAGCCATTTGTTCTGGCATCGTTGGAGAGTTTTCTGGTATATAGGAACTTAAATGTGAAAACATGTATTGTTCTGCAGTTTCTGTTCACTGGGCCCACCGCAAAGCGGTCACTAGCTGTCAGTGTACTGTCAGCTACCAAGGCACACGTAGAGCTCTACTCATCATGTAGTCACGCATGAGTCACGTGAGTCACGCACGCGCAATGCAGCCGGGGGGTATTTTTTGTTATTACTTCTGCCAAGGAGGTTATGTTTTTGCCAGTGTTTATCTGTTGGTTTTTTTGTGTTCAAAATAACTTGAACAGTTCTGAATGGATTTGGACGAAATTTTCAGGAACTGTCATAAATGGGATATGGAAGAACTGATTTATTTAAGGATTCTTTAACAGCCGCACGGTGGCTGAGTGGTTAGCACATTGGCCACACAGTCAGGAGATCTGGAAGACCTGGGTTCAAATCTCCGTTGGGCATCTCTGTGTGGAGTTTGCATGTTCTCCCCGTGTGTGGGTTTTCTCCGGGTACTCCGGTTTCCTCCCACATTCCAAAAACATGCATGTTAGGTTAATTGGTGACTCTAAATTGTCCATAGGTATGAATGTGAGTGTGAATGTTTGTTTGTCTATATGTGGCCTGCGATTGACTGGTGACCAGTCCAGGGTGTACCCCGCCTCTCGCCCAAAGTCTGCTGGGATAGGCTCCAGCATTCCCGTGACCCTAATGAGGAAGAGCGGCATAGAAAATGGATGGATGGATGGATTCTTTAACATTGAGAGATACACGCCACAACACTTGGGTCAGAGCACTTGGGAAAAAATACGTGACATGTTTTTAATAGGTTCTACAAAATATGAAAGGATGAAAGGCAAAAAATTTAGGATTTAATTTTGCCGTGAATCACAACATGGGGGAACTAAGGCGCTTGGCGGAGGTCTGCGCTCTCCAAGTGCTTTTCTAGTTATCACAAATTTCAACTTCATGGATAGAATTTAAAATAGATAAAACATCAACAATGTCACAAGGTAAATATATAATAACATTTACTGTCCTCTAAAAGTCTTCATTGTAACAAGGCAAAGTGGTTTAAAGAAATGCTTAACACTTAGGGAATTTGATAGCATGAGTTTCAAGTTACATAATATAACAGGGAGCGAGAGTAGTTAGAGGTAGTAGTCCTCCTCCTCAATCTCCTCATGTGCGTCCTCAAAGCCGAGTGCCTGGATGTCATGTGTGATGTCACTGATGCGGCGATTGAACTCCTGAGAGCCTGAGGCCAGAGAGCAGCTGTCATACCTGCTGGGAAAATAAGCAGTTCATCTAAACACAGTCTGTGCAGTCATCTCATCTCAGACAACCTCATAGACAATACATACACTATTTTAATGATTTTTTTTCACACAAGTTTTTCACCAAATTGAACAAGTGGTGCAGCAGTCCCCCCACTGTTTTTACAAATGATTAAAAAAACATACTTGGATTGCACAGTCTGGTTGTTTTGCATACTTTAAAGGTCCCATATTATACTATTTTTCTACATTTTCAAGTAAGTCTCAGAGGTACCATAGTGTGTTGTAAGTATGACTCAAAAAGGGAACCCTGATTACGGATTTTAGCAAGACCTACATGGGAACACAGTGTTTTGTGGGTGTGGAGCTTTAATGCTAATCCGCTGTGTTTGTCCACATTTGTCTCCACCTGTAGCGTATAGAATTGTGATTGTGCATTTTATCAATTTTTTTACATGCACACTGTAACTCTGCACTAGTCCAAAGAAATACATTAGATACAACAGTGTAAGATGAAGTAGTGGAGGAGGAGGACGCAAACACAACACTATGCATAGCATAGCTGTGCGATCTTCGGTGCTAACATTACAGTCACATTTTAAGAAGCTATCATCTCATCATATCAAAATGATCAAACTTATTGCTTTTACATCTGTACGTGAGTAAAAGACCGTTGGCAGAGCTCCAGGCTGGATCTGAAGATGTGTAGCAAAGCCTTTTTTTTTTTTTTTACAAAGTCATTATGATGTGGTGATGTCATGCACGTTTTGACATAATGAAAACCTGCAACTTTAAAATTGACCTTTTGAGTGCCTTTTCTCTCAAAAATAGAGACAACGTGTGAGGGAGATGTTAGATTTTGTGCATGTTTAGTGGTCATAGGCTTGACACTTTAGTTATAAAGTCAGTACAAAGGCATTTCTTCAAAATTGGGGATCTTTAAAACTATCATTTGTATTGCCCACCCCATTATAGACAATTGTACCCTTTCATGGCGGTGGCCGATGTGTTGCTCATGCTGCGTTTAATGCGTCCAAAGCTGTCAGTTAAAATTCCACCCTCGCGGATTCCAATACTTTCTAGGAAGCTTTCAAATACTTCGACATCCTTATCTGGGATAAACGGCCGCATTCCTGGAATAAGAGAAGGTGGATTACTTTGGGTTGGTGCTGTATTATTTGACCCTTCCAGATATAAGCAGTCACAGTAGCTGTAAAACTGATGATTTTGCACATTGTTGCTGAATAGTCTGCCTCTCTCACCCAGCAGGAGAAACTTGCGGTTGTCTCCATACAACTGCAGCAGCTCGGAACAGAAATGGTTTATGTTTGACCCCAGTCTGTATTCTCTAAGCAACACGGCAAACTGCTGCAACTCCACAGCATTCAGCTTGTTCCTCAGCTGCATACATGTAAAAGAACACATGAACACACTCACTATGAATCTATGCTACATTCTCAAATGGAAACCCTCATGTAATTATGAAAGGATTCTCAGGAAACAAGTTTTCACTTCAACTGGAAAAGGAGTGTAAGAGGCACACACAGTGATCATGTACTCCTGCATGAGCAGCAAGGTGGGGTTGCTCTCCCCCACGTCGTTGGCTGATGCCAGACTGCGGTGGGATTCCTGCAGAGACAGGGATGAACTCTCACTATAAGTCTCGCTGTAGTAGAGTTCAAACGCGTCCTGGGATCCATCACTAAAAAAGACAGAGGCGTGGTAAAAACTTCCAGATTGCACAACAAAAAGACAATAACACACACAAATGACTGGAACCCGGGCCGCACTGTGGTCGAGTGGGTAGCACATTGGCATCACAGTCAGGAGGTTCAGGGTTTGAATCTCCGTTGGGCATCTCTGTGTGGAGTGTACATGTTATCCCCGTGCGTGCGTGGGTTTTCTCCGGGTACTCCGGTTTCCTCCCGCATTCCAAAAACATGCATGTTAGATTAATTGGCGACTCCTAAATTGTCCATCGGTATGAATGTGAGTGTAAATGTTTGTTTGTCTATATGTGCCCTGCGATTGACTGGCGACCAGTCCAGGGTGTACCCCACTTTTCGCCCAAAGCCAGCTGGGATAGGCTCCAGCATACTCGTGTCCCCAATGAGGATAAGCAGCATAGAAATGAATGAATGGATGAATGACTGGTACCCTTGACTCTGTAATAACCTAATTTATAAAGAGAAAAATTAAAGTGTATCCCTTTCTCAAGATGCTGTGCCTCTATATTGTGTTTTTCCCCAAAACAATTATTAAATAAATGATAGCTGTTTGTGGATGACTAATGCATATTGTAGTTAATAAATATTGAAAGACAAAACTACATGTAGTATAGTAGGCAACAGTAATGTTATGGAGACATGACTTTAGATTACCCTACCTTTAACACTGCATGAAGATTAACTACACAGCCAGCAGAGCCGAGCCGACGAGCCACGGAATAAAAAGGTTCTGCTCTTATTATGTGTGTCAATAGTACGTTTTTGGCTTTATTGTCCTTCTTTCTCAATCCATTTGAAACACTTTCTTAAGTTTAGAATAAGTAAATAGGAGCGTGCTATGCCAGCAATGGCTGTCTGTTATGCCCGTGCAGGGATCCTGTAGTTTGCACAATGTGATGACGGTCCAGTCTGGAACCAATTAACCGCAATAAAGGAGATATTACTGTACATTCAATCATAGCTAATGTTAGTAAATACAATTTGACAAATCATTCTCATTGGCTGACAAGAAACATCACTAATGTGCGTACATGTGTGTCATGTGATTTGCAAACTTACTCGAGAAATATAATGGGTTTGTGGGCCTTTGCTAAAAAGGCTCCAGGAGTGACTAATCTCAGCAGTTCACGGTCAGCTGATTGCACAGTAAATGCGTAGCGAGCATAACCTGACATAAAAAGCTTTCCACAAATCAATGGCTGGCATCCACACGTCTACAGACCAGTGTTGACCTTTATAGACAGTCTATGGGGAGGACAAAATGTGACTTACTATGAACTGCAGCTGCACTCTGGATCATAACTGTAGGACATGTCCGTCAGACAGCTATCACCTACATACAGTAGATACAGGAAGAGAATTCGGATCACGCAAATTGGGTTTGAGTCATACACCTATCACAATTTTGATGACTTTGGATTAGAATTGACTGTGTCATCAAAGACTTGCAACTCAACTTGGACATCAGTGACAGAGTGCTTGACACTCCCTTCAGCCTGATGACTTGAAAATACTTTTCAGTGTAGAGTAAAATGTGTTGTCATTAAAAGTATTCAACTAACTGGATTGTTATGTAATTTCCAGCAAGACAACACATTTTTCCTCATCCAATGAGGCAGATCACTGACCCTGACTTTTTTCTACATCTTGTTACACTGTTTTTTTGTAATAAATAAAATAATAATGCATTCATTCGATATGTCAAATGTATGGATTGTCACATTGCTAAAATTGTATTGACTTGTAAGGACTCAAAAATGTCAACCATATAACTTCAGATTTGACTTAACAAGACTTGCATTCATTTGAGAGTTGACATGGACTTGCAAAACATAGACTTTCTCCCAACGTCAGGATTCACATTTACATTTTTCAAACATACTTTTATACAGTACATCTTTTTTATTTACTTTACTAAGAAAATAAACTCAACACTTCAAAAGGCAAGGCATCATATTTGGTCATATAATTATGTAGGCATGTGTTTAGCACTTTGGCCTCACAGCAAGAAGGTTCTGATTAGGATGTGGGTTCAAATGTGTGTATGTGTTTTCTTCCAAGTGATTCAGTTTTCTCCCACAGTCCAAAACATGCACAGTGTCTCACAAATGTAAATAATAATAATAATACATTAGATTTTTATAGTGCTTTTCAAGGCACCCAAAGCACAGTGAAGTGAACCTATAATAATGGGTTCACTCAACAGTCATGGTGGTAACTATACATCTGTAGCCGCAGCTGCCCAGACGGTGCAGCGATTGTGCTGTTCTGATGGAACCATGGCAGCTAACTTGCACCAATGATCTCTTCGGCCACCACTAATCATTCATACACAAGTGTGGGTGGCACTGGAGGCAAGATGAGTGAAGTGCCCTGCCCATGGACATGGCAGTGACTGGGTGGGTGACTACCCTCGAAAGGAAACTTAGAGTTGTTAGTGTACAGTTTGTATGGCAGCATGTTTTTTTTCATGAGGCCCTAAATTGTTGGTGGAGCACCAGGATAGAAATTTTCTGCATCAGATTTAAAGACAACTCACTCCTCTGCAGCCAATAGCGGTCTGGCATTGTGTGATGGAACCCAGCTCTGTCAACACATTCAATGGTCTGATGGCCATAAATGATTTGGAACATCTGGCAGATGAGGGAACAGTACTCCTCTGCAGCATCCTACACACATTCACATGTAGACAGATTAAAACAATTAAATGAGATGTGTATACATGTAACTAGTGTGAGAGTAAGGTCCCCTACCCGGTTCTCCACAGCCAGTATGACCAGGTTGCAGTATGCATCAGGGCAGGGCGTTGGCTCCAGTGGATTGTGGTTCCTTCTCTCCCAACTGCCGTAGCTCTTCCCCCTCTCCCAGCTCCCTGTACAAGCCTGCCGTCGTTCCCAGCTTCCTCCACCACCTGCCCCTTGTCGCCTCTCCCAGCTTCCTCCTGTACTTCCCCCATGCCGCTTCTCCCAGCTTCCTCCTCCTCCAGGCCCCACACTGTTCACGGGCCTTGGTCGGCGGCTCTCCCAGCTTCCACCTGTCTTACATGTCAGTTGCCTCCTCTCCCAGCTCCCCCCTGCTCTTTCCAAACTTCCCCCTCCTCGTACTTTGTCACACCCACTTCCTCTGTCCAAATTCTGGTTCTTGTCATGGTTACTCCTGGACAGAGAGGGCCTCCAGTCGACCCCACAAATGGTGTGTCGTCGTTCCATCGTACCCCCTGAAGGTCGTGGGTCAACATTGCAGCTCACGGTTTGGCGTCGTCCATCAACGCCTGTTGGCTTCTTTCGATCCAGACTATTGTCTCCGGCAACCACAGTATCCACATTTAGACCTGAGAGAAAAGCATTTATCATACACTGCTGAGCTTGGCTGGCTGATCAGTCCTCACCTGTCTTGAGGACCAGTAGGTGCAGTGCGTCATCTCTCAGATAGGAGGCTGCAGCAATCTCATGTGTGGGAATTCTCATCAGAAGCTTCTCATTGTCTCGCCACGTCAGCAGCAAGCAGCGAGCGGACAGACTCAAGATACAATCCTGGTCTATGCTGGTCTTTGAAGGCAGCACCTTCAACTGCTGCTGAGCAAAAAGCTAAATGAATCAAACGGCACCACCCATGACAACATGTGACTATTTCACATTGCATGCACCACAGAACTACCACAAAATATTTGTTTATTAGTTATTAACTACAACAATGATTATCAAGCCTACAAATATTGTTCAGCGGGAAGTGCTCCGGGAACATGTGGTATTGCACTACCTAATTCAGGTGGTTTGTTCCCTGTATGACTGGTGTCAAAGTTAGGTTCGCATTGCAGGCAATAAGTTGGACCTGTTTCCAGTGAGAGTTGGACTCCGCCAGGGCTGCTCTTTGTCACAGACATTATTCATTACTTTTATGGACAGAATTTCTAGGTGCAGCCAGGGCGTCAAGGGGTTCTGGTTGGTGGCTGCAGGATTGGGTCTCTGCTTTTTGCGAATGGTGTGGTCCTGTTGGCTTCATCATGCCATGACCTTCAACTCTTGCTGGATCAGTTCACAGCTGAGTTTTAAGCAGCTGGGATGAGAATCAGCTCCCCCAAGTCCGAGTCCATGGTCCTTGCCCTCAAAAGGGTGCAGTGCCACCTCGCCTCGGAGAGCAGATCCTGTCCCAAGTGGAGGAGTTTGAGTACCTCAGGGTCTTGTTTACGAGTGAGGGAAGGACGGAACGTTAGATAGACAGACAGATTGGTTCTGCAGTGATGAAAACTCTGTATCGGTCGGTTGTGGTGAAGAGAGAGCTGAGCCAGAGGGCAAAACTCTCCATTTACCGGTCAATCTACGTTCCTACCCTCACCTATGGTCATGAGCTTTGGGTAGTGACCGAAAGGATAAGATTGCAGGACAAGCGGCTGAAATGGGTTTTCTCCGCAGGGTGGCTCGGCTCACTCTTAGAGATAGGGTAAGAAGCACTGTCATCCGGGGGAGACTCGGAGTACGACCGCTGCTCCTCCGCATTAAGAGGAGCCAGATGAGGTGGCTTGAGCATCTGGTTAGGATGCCTCCCGGACGCCTCCCCGGGGAGATGTCCAGGGGACGTCCAACCGGTAGGAGGCCTCGGGGAAGACCCAGGACACGTTGGAGAGACTATGTCACTCGGCTGGCCTGGGAACCCCTTGGCATCCGCCAGGAAGAGCTGGAGGAAGTGGCCGGGGAGAGGGACGTCTAGGCTTCTCTACTTAGGCTGCTGCCCCTGCGACCCGACCTCGGATAAAAAATGGATGGATGATAGATGGATGTTGTTCAGTAATGATGTTCTACACCATCTATCCTGGTCAGGGTCACAGGGGAAAAGGAGCCTAACCCAGCTGACCTATTCAGCGGGTCGAGGGCAGAGTTAATGGGGGTATTGATCTGTAATTCAGTCCAGACCAGCTACATAAAAAGGCAGTTTCCCCTACATTACCAACATTGATTGTCAATAGATCAGTTACATAACCATGCAGGGCAGCTGAATTGGGTACTGTTTATTGGTGATTAGGCTTAACCAAATTAAAGGTGGTTTTAGAAAACAACAAATCAGCGCTGATTACTAATATAAGAGTTTGACCACTAACCCTTGCTGTGTCAAGCAGTTGCAGCAATTCATCTCGACTGGATGGGTTTAGAGAAACTGACACCCAGGTCAGGTGACCCAGGAACTGATTGGAAAGGATAAGCAACTGGTGATCAGAAGTATACTACACTATATTTCACTTTGTTCATTCTGTTTTATGTGGCTTTCTACTTTTTGCTACCTTGACCTCTTTTTCCAGGTAGTCGAAGATGAGTCTCTCAGGGTGGATGAGGAAGTCAGGAGGGTATAGGGGGACAGTGTGCAATGGACGTCGGTAAACGCTGCCTCTGTCCACAGGCCTGCGACTGGCTTTGGACCAGACTAGGCGCTTAATGGGGGAGACAAAACCCTTTGGAGGCAGATAACATAGAAAAATATTACTGTTGGTGTCATGGAGAACAAATAATCAGGTTTTACTAAAAAAAAAAAGATGAAAGCAAATGTTGAATTATTTGTCCTAACAACAAATCGCAAACACAGCAGAATGAGTCCTAATTAGGGGAGTCACGAGACAGCCAGCTCGCAAGACAAAACGAGACATCACATAAAAGTGGGTCCATGCTAGAGATGAGATTATAACATTAGTTTGAGTAAAAGTACAATAACAATATGAATGGACAAACAAATGTTTTTAATTAACTGAGTCACAAAACAATGCAGCTGTGTTTTGAGTTGTTTACTGCTCCAAGTATAGTATTTTTATCTGTTTTTATGGTTGTGTATCCTGGCTGTTTTTTTTATACATTTGTCTTAAATCTTTATTATAATCTTATTTTAGATGTTGTAGATATGATTTGTTGCCATCTATGTTTTTATGTTTTCTATTATTTTGCATGTGCACGTTGGTCCACTTTGGTTGTTTTTTGAAGTGCTTTACAAATAAAGTTGCTTTGGACTGGCTATGCATGCATTTTGCTTTTACCGACCGATTCCTCTGTGGCAGTGGAACTTTGATTGGACAGCAGCTATAACTTTCACCAATTTTCAGGGGTTTTTGTCCACATACAATTTAATTGTTTTGGACTGACATTTTACTGAGTTTATTGGCATTAAATGGTACTAAATCATTTTGTTTAATAATTAAAAAAACATTTTATGTAATCTACTTTTAACTCTTACTGGAAAATAATTTTACTGTCTAAACATTTACAATGAAATGCAGAATTACCTTCTTTGACTTCTTAGGTTCATAATCCATTGTGATTTCACTCTGGTGTTCTGGTCCCAGGTCTTCTAAGTCCTGTCGCACCCAGTTTGATCATTTCTTCAAGTTTGTAGTAGTTTTATGTACATCTGTACTTTAGGGTCTTAATTTTCGTTCTTTCCCTCTCGACACTGATTGTTTTGTGCTCTATTGTTGGAACGCACACACACACACACACACACAAGGAGGAGCGGACAGGAAGCGAAGGAAGTCCACTTCCTATACAAAAGGAAACTCCACCAGAGACTGATAAGGACAGTTTTACATACACATACACATACGCATACACATGCACGCACACGCGCACACGCACGCACGCATGCACACACACAATAAATAACCCACTAATGGCTTGTGTGGCCTGTTTGCATATTATGTTGGATTGCTATGGTATGCTGTGATGTATTATACAGCTTTCACATACATTTTACACAGATTTATAAGTGTCTGGTTTATATTAAAAACACTGAAAAGAAAGGGTCACCTTTCTTACTCACCAATTATGTTGGACTGTGTCTTCATCCATGTAATATTGAGATAACCTAAATGTAATGACATGTTCAGATAAAATAAAGTGGATAAATGTATGTATTTTTCAGATTTTTGCTTCTTTGGATAATTTGTTATTTAATTAACTAATCCATAGTAAACGGGCAGTGGCGTGCACAGATTGATACCAGGTGGTGCTCTAGCACCTGCCCCTTGCCCTTTGGACCAAGCGATGACCTTTTGAAAAAAAAATTTTAAACAGTGTTTGTGGCCCATGCCAACAAAATCACCTATAAGTAGTGGACATAATGAAGTCCCATTGATTTGCCCCGCCCCTCTATCGCACACAGCACAGCGCGTCTCCACCTCCGTTTTTTTATATACGGTCTATGGCAGGGGTCAGCAACCTTTACCATCAAAGGAGATATTTTGTCTCCTCCTCCAGTAAAAAAAATGTTCGGGAGCTGCAAAACATTATAGAACTTATAAACTTTTAATTATGTCAATCTTTTGTAAAATGACCTGTTACAACCACAAAATTCAGTAAGCAAAAGTGCAGCTACACTTACTGCACTTTTACTCTGAGCTAAATTAAACACTGAACTGATTTGTGTAAAATTAAAAAATAAATAAGGTAAAAAAGATAAAAAAGCTAATCAGAGTTCATATATCTGCATATTAGTGTTTGCTCAATACCATTTAATTCTGCACTGATTTGTCATCAGTAACCATTACATTGACCCTGTTCTTGACTGTCCTTGCAAAGAGAGACATTCTTTTATTTTCTGAATCATTTCTTTCATGTTTTAAAATGAGGATAGTATATGCTCTGATATTTTTATGACCAATTCTCCATGAATGGCTTCCCATTTTGTGTACTGCCCAGTGTTGCCAACTTGGCAATTTTCTTGCTAAATCTGGAGACTTTTCAAACCTTATATTCTCAAAACGACTGGAGAAAAATGTAAAGATTTTTCCTGACGTCGTTGGGAATGGGAGATTTTTCTGGTATTTGCCTTTTTCTTCACCAAAATAGTAATTTATTGATGGTCCTTAGAAAAACAGCCATCTGTTAGATCGCCGCACCATGAAAGAGCAGTCCGGGCACGGTGAGGGGGGACTACAGATGTAGCTTCGGAGCCAACTATCCAACATCCAACTTTACCATGGTGTATTTGGAGACATAAAAGTGAAAGCACATATTGTTCTGAGCTCTGAGTGCACAGTCAGTCAACTGCTGCTGCACATAACCGGCCTCTCCTGGAGTCACCATCTCGGCAATTATCATGTCACAGGCTGTGAGCACATTGCTACAGCGCACTTCTTGTTAAAAAACATATTGCTATGCTTCCGCAGAAACCGGTTTCAGACTCAACTTAAAACTCCTTCACCTTTATTTCTCTCCCATAGTCTCCCTGAGACTCACTGCCACACTAGCCTACTTACCCCACTGTTACTCATCCAATCACCATCAGAAGACAGTATAGATGCATTCACGGCAAGTCAGATATTTCATTTTCTTTCAAAACGCATATTTCCCCTACTTCCATCCATTCATTTTCTATGCCGCTTATCCTCATTAGGGTCGCGGGTATGTTGGAGCCTATCCCAGGGGGCGAGATGGGGTACACACTGGACTGGTCGCCAGTCAGTCGCAAGGCAGACATACTGTACAACCATTCACACTCACTGTTTTGTTCCGCAGGACAGGAGGCGTGACTTCCTGTCCCACACTCTTATTTTGGCAGGCTGCACTCCCTGCTGGTGCAGAGCTCCAGCAGGTGGATTGGGCACAGACGGGCCCAATCTCAATTATTTAGAGCGTCACAACGACGATGCTGATTCATTACCTATGCTACCCTCCTGTACCTGGTGAGTTCTGTAACTTAGATCCTTGGTTTCTTAGATTTCCATGTATTGTCACAGAGCCTTTTCCCTCTGTTGCTTTTGGTTTGTATCCTGTGTTATTTTGAGTTCCTGAGTACCTGTTTTGTTCATTAAATACCTTTTTTGTACCTACCTGCTTTTTGTCTCTGCATCCTGAGGGTCAACTTATTCCCCTGCTCCACGAAATGTAATACCTCACTGGACTGTCATACTACCTCATACTACCTCATACTCTCATACCCATGGACAATTTGGACAATTTAGAGTTGCCAATTATCCTAACATGCGTGTTTTTGGAATGTGGGAGGAAACTGGAGTACCCGGAGAAAAAAATGACAAAATGTTTAAATGACAGTCAATTCCAAATTGCCTTTAAAAAAAGGAACAGAAAAAGAAGAAAAGAAAAGTTGCTGTAATGTAACCAAGGAGTGATCCAGATAAATCACAGTGAGGTCATCAGAATCTTTAAAGACATGGCACAGAGGAGGATTCTGCTTTAGAGAGTGTTAATGCTGCACTCTTCACTCTTCAGTTGTACATGTGCAGCCATGTACTCTTGTTTTGCCACAAACATTAAATAGTGATTGACTGATCACCAAATGCCTTAATTTTCTCAACGAGCACCTGCACCCCAAAATGTCTGTGCACGCCGCTGTTTACGGGTAATAATCTATAAATTATTCTATATTAACGTGAAAGGTTACTCGGAGTGGACTGGTTATTATAGCCTCATTCCTAAAAGTTATTGATTTGCTACCACAGACCTTGTTCAGAGTTGTTCAGAGAACCTATCCCAGAACTCAGCCCTATGGATTGGTCAGCAGCCAATCACAGAGCACATATAGGCAAACAATTTTATTTGTGCGACGTCTTCTCAACCGCCAAGCCCGGCAATTCTGCAATCCTCAAACAGAACAGCAGAGGGAGCTGTCGCCTCAACAAAATTGAAGATTACACGCAAATAATGTAATTGTTTCGAGCATATCATCTCAGGAGATGAGATGAGAAGTGGTTTTCCAGTTTTAATTCAAACTAAAACCTTGTCAACACGATGATTATGACCAGCATCAGACCTGTTAATACAAAACTATATTTTTTGCTTAAAGTGGGAGTTGTGGGGTACACTCTAAACTAATCACAACAACCACTCAAATGGTAGGATTTTACTACTATGAAATATATAAATGACTTTTGTGCATTTTACAGTTTAGAAATGTAATTTACAATTTAAACCTGGATAAGGTATAATATTAGCATTGAGCCCAATATTTATAAAGTACAAATGTTTGTGACTTATCCAGTAGGCTACTGGATCATTGTAGGGGCTTAAGCCTAACCCATTTGACTGACTGTCTGTCTATACAGTGTGATTGGGTAACGCACAAAATTCAGCTAAGTGATCCACTACACAACCTATGGTCTTAGTGTGTTTTCAACCTTCCATATGTACAGTATGTACAGTATGTCTGGGTGTTTCCCCGTGATGTGGTTATAAGCCCTGTAAACTCACCTAATGGGAATGGTAATGGTTTAATTTTATTTGAACATGTAAATGACATTGGAATACATCACTTAATACAATTGACAGTTCCACACGTCCAAAAGGAGTAGGAAGAAGCAAAGCTTATTAAATCCTACCCCCGTAGGGTCTCCCCTATTTCAATACATTTGTGGACTTCCTGCAGTTACTAAGTTTGAATGCATAAGTAAGGTAATGTGACAGTGTGTTAGATAGTAGTCCTTGTCATGGTAAGTGAATTATATTGCCATCCTGATGAATGATATTCATAATAAATAATAATAATCGTAAAATAGTGATGAGTGGTGTATAAACAATTGTAACACAACATTGTTGTCGTACAGACAATGTTCTCACTAGGATGAAAAGTTCCTAGTACAAGAATAAGGTGATAGTAACAAACATAGCATTGACAGTCAACAGACAGAACATTTACTCTCCAAGTAATGAAGGAATGAAGTAATGTGACCTTGGATGTACAGTCAGGTCTTCTTCCTTGTATTTTGTAAACATCAACTCTTTGTAATGTTTCTTGAAGTCACTCATTGTAGAGCATTGTTTTACTTCTTTACTTAATCCATTCCACAGTTTGATTCCACATATCGAAGTAATAAAGGTTTTTAGTGTTGTTCCTGCATATTTGTGTTTTAAGTTTGGGTTATTCCTAAAATCATATTCCTAAGACCTCTCTTCAGCTATCGTAGCTGTCAACAAGACCTTTTAAACCCGGAACATCAGAAAGTCATTCAAATTGTCTCATTACACTCAGGGCTCTGCCTTTGTGGATCAGTTAAAGCGGACATGTAAAGACCCAATCACAATGGCTTCCTTTGAAAGGTGTTTTGGCTTCAAATTGGGTCGTCCGTCATGCCATGAAATAACTTGTGTTTAGTTAGTGCTTTTCTAGTTAGTTCAATTGGATGATGCTTCTGTGTGCTGCACTCAAGGATCACTGCGCTCCAGTGCACAAAGAAAGGTCCCGAAAGGCACGCGTTGGTTGGTTTGTTAATCAAGTACCTGAGACCCCTAAACGTCCTCCATCTGTCCATTTTCTGTACAGCTTGTCTTAACTAGGGTCCCGAGCAGGCTGCTTGGGCCCTCAGTATTGTCACCATCCCTTGTGCTACATCTGAATGCAGGTATTAAAGAAAGTCAGAAAAGGTTACAATTGTGTTTCATGCAGATACTACAACACCGTAATTTAAGAAATGCCGAATGTCCTTTACAATACTCTGTAAAAGATGCACTAAGGCTTTAAAATGTATTTTATTGGTTTAAACACAAATGATGCACTAGAGGGCACTACTCTTTTTCAGTCAGCCCACATAATGACCACTGGAGTATGTTCTGGTTTTCCCTGACAGTGATAGTGGACAATAACAAACCATATTAAGTAATGATGACAGTTCAACTGGTTGAATAAATGAAGCCAACAAATGAAATGCTATTTTTTATAAAAGATGCATGTGCAGAATGGTGCATTCCATTTATTTCCAGGTAGTCTGGTTGTTTGAATGATGATGAATCAGCTGAAAAAATGTTGCATCATTGTTGTTGGGGATAAGAACTCAGGTGTATCATCGAATGGCGGGGGGGGCGTGGGGTGTCACTCGAGCAATGCAGGAGACACAACAAGATCATGTGTGCCCGACTGTTGTTCTCTCCACATTCCTACTTGTCTTTTGGGAACAAGTATTGTGTTGTTTATGCAGACCTCTTTGTCACGAGCTCCTTTGTCACCCTTGTCTTCTCTGTATGCCTGCAACACTGCAGAACAATGATGTTTGGGTAAATACACCACGATTGTTTTGTTTTTGTGTGTGACTTGTTTTCCGGTGGAACTTTCTGTGGGAGCCTGGAGTGGTCAGTGTGTTTGTAGGTCAGGTAGGGGATTGCAAAGGTCAGATCAGGACCCGACCAGAAACATGCTGACTGCATGGATGTCTGTAGTGAAACAGGGCACAGTAAGTCAGGAGAGATAATGCCTGTTTGTCTGGAGTGAAGGATTCTGGGAAATAAAAGTGACAATGCAAAAAATCTTAAAAGAATATTTTTGCACCTTTGTTCAGTCAATAGACTTAGCTTGTGATCAAAAAGTTAACCAGTGTCACTTACACTGGTAAGTAATAAGAACAGTAAACCACCAACACGAAACTGGAGATTGAATACATCATTGCTTGAAGACTCGGAATTTATCAGTTACTTCAAGAGACAATGGTCTCTATCCATAGAAAACAACGATTTACCAGGAACATCA
>QODF01000023.1:4368936-4384187 GCA_024372805.1 Oostethus manadensis
GAGTCGTGGCCGGAGGTGCAGCTGTTGGTGTACAGGGAGAAGAGCAGGGGGGAAAGTACACAGCCCTGTGGGGATCCCGTGCTGATAGTCCGAGTGTCCGAGACATTCTTCCCCAGCCGCACGCGCTGCTTCCGGTCCGTCAGGAAGTCAGTGATCCACCTGCAGGTGGAGTCAGGCACGTTGAGCTGGGTGAGCTATCAAAAATATATAGGCTTAACAATAAAACAGAAGATTTAATACACCTACCGACTGCAAAATGGGAAACAGACCTACTCAGTAATTTGGATCAAAACACATGGATACAAATATGTTCAAATACATAAAATTACAAAAAACTGAAATCTACAGCTAATTCAGTTCAAAATTCTTCATAGGACTCTTTATACAGGAGAAAGGATGTTCAAGATGGGTCACACAAAGTCAAATATTTGCTCACAGTGCACAAATAACTGTTGATAACTATGTACATGCTGTTTGGTATTGTGCACCTGTCCAAAGGTTTTGGCTTCAGGTATGTGAGGAGCTGTCCACTTGGTCCAGATGTAATATTCCAGCACACCCCACATTGTGTTTACTTGGCCATTTGGGTGGCATCAATATCGATAATAACACCTCTTGTATGGTCCTTACTGCGTTATGCATCGCAAAGAAAACTATTCTCGTGAATTGGAAAACAAAAGCCAATCTAAGTATCTACCAATTTAGGAACGTTTTATTAGATCATATCTCTTGTGAGACAATGTCTAGCTCTTTAAACGATCAATTGGACCAATCTCATTCACTCTGGTCCCCAGTGATTAGCTCTTTCACTTCACTCTGAGAGTTGGGCGCTGGCGGAGGTGCCGGGGGTATACGGGCCACTGGGGGTCCCTTGGGGAGTGGGGCTGGGCTACGCTGCTCTGCGGGGTACCGGTGTTTATCACTATTGAGGCTGGGGTAGGTCTGGTGCCAAGGCGACCAGGTGGTGGTGGGGCGGGGGACCGTGGGGTGGGGCCTTGGTTGTGGCTGTCGGGCCCCGGGTCGGGTAGCTGGACTGGCTGGGTGTGGGTGGGGCGGCGCTCCTGGGCCCTGGGTTACGGGGGCTGCCTCTACCCGGATGTGGGGCCGTATCTGACCCCCGGGGGCATCTGGGTTTGCGCGGACTCGCTGCTGCGAGGGTGGATGGGTGCACGTCCCCGTGCCGGATTGGTGCCTGAGAGGACCTGGGTTTGGGGAGTGTGCATGCAGTTGGGCGGGTGTGGGTATGTGTGCGCGAGTGCAGGTGTGTGTCAGTGTGTTTGTGTGGGTGTTGTATGTCGTATGTTGGGTGCAGGGGATTCAACAGGGATGTGGGAACTGGGGGCAGAGGTGGGGGGTGAGGTGTGTGATTGTGCTGCCTCTCCGAGTGGTGGGGTGTGTTGCCCGGGTTCCTCTCGGATACGGGGTGGGGATGGCGGTGTTGGTGTTCGGGGGTGTGGGCCGCCGGAATCTCCTACAGTGGCGCGCCTGTTGGCTAGTGTGTGACATCTGGGTGAGGCTGCTACCGGACTGCGGTCGCTGGGGGTCCGGGGCCTTCACATGGATTTATTGAAGCGTTTCGGTTTTGCATGTCCGGTTTGGTCCACTTGCGTATGATTTTGGTTATATTTTATATTTTTCTCATTACATTTTTTACTAGTGATCAAAGTCCCGGTTGAGTTTCCGCGTGGACGTCGTAGAAGTGTCTGACACTACTGACTTAAGGGGCAGAACGCTAGTATCTCGCATCATCATCTGCCCGACGCAAGTGGGCTCGGGAAGGTTTGTGTATGTAGGCCAGTGGGATCACGCACCACTGGCTCCATTTGACTGAGGTGGCTCCACTGAACAGAAAGGGAGTGACAGGGTATGGAAGCAATGGGGTTCAAAATAGCCAATGGAAGTGAGAGTGGAAGAATGCTGTCAGTGTTTGATGTGTATTGGTGTATTGATGGAGATGAGGGGACCGCTGGGGGCTAGGGGAGGGGGGCAGTGGAATCAAAAGGTTTAGGCATTTAATGACTCACATGCTGACTAACCTCTTTTCTGACACTAGGTCCTTTGAAATGAAAAGCATAAGAGGCCTATGATGACTGATGAATAAGAAGCAATTACAACTTGCATATGATCATTGCAGAACAAATTCACTTCATTCACTCCTGTTTGTTGTTTTGAGAAAAGTAAAATGCAACCAAAACTCCTAACATCTCCCTGGGCTCCGAGGACATTTAGGGCCGATTTCAAAACGGACATCCTTACCATCTCAGGATGGCTTTCTTGCACTTTTTCTGGCTATGCACAGGAACGTACACTGACACTTATTGACACGTTAGGCCATTTACTCCCGTGCGAGCTGACAACAGCACTAAAACCGAGTGAACTCTGACCTGATGTCATGCCTGGTTGTCATGGTTACAGATGCATCCTTACTGGTTACGGGTTGTGTGTCAGGAGTTAATGGACTTGACGCTGATGAGAGAGGTAAACCAAATGGTGGTGTGTGAGGTTTCAAACTCACTGAAGGTCTGGATGTAAAGGATGAAACACAAAGGACTGGTGGTCACCTAAGGAGCAGGTACAGCCAGATGCTAGATGCTGACTAAGGCAAAGGTGGAAGATTAGGGGGCCTGCTCCTGCACTGCCAGAGCAGCCTCATCATCTACACTGTTCTCGTAGGCATAGTGATTCATATTTGATTCACCTCTGGATGGAACGCCTGGCGGACAGAAACTACGGACAGAGAGAAGTAACTGAAACAGACATTGTGCAATAAAAGGCATTTTGTTTGCATTTGCATTGATACAGAAGTGCGGATCCTGATAACACCTGGTTAGCATTCTGAGGCAATTAGCAGAACAAACAGTCCTCTATACAGAAATGACCTTTGAAAACAGATCCATTAGGGCAGCAAAGGGAAGATGGCCAGTAAAACTTTTCAGCAAGCCGCTATGCAAATGTCTAAGGCTGCATGGAGCCAAATGTTCACAGCGGGACATTGTTGTGCCAGTTTGATCTGATTGGGCTGGATCACTTCTTTGACAAAAAAATCAGACGCAGGTAAGTCTGATTTGATCGACCACACCTAAGTATTTCTAAGCAGCTTATATTTTGGATTTTACTTACAATATATTCACCCACTAACACATTTCACTACAGTAAATGTATGTGTAAAGAAAACCCCTTATCGTTCATTACATTGTATTTTTTGATCTATTTATTTTTGTTGTAATAGTTTCTGTGTAACAAAAAGATTAGATAGGTCTTTTGTGTGTGTTACCTCTCTGTCCAAGTGGACTTTGCTCTGCAAAGAGACAAATGTGCACAGTAGAACATATTCACTTTTTTAAGCCTTTTGCCAGTCAAACATTGTTCTGCAGAGCTCTTTGAATGACAACACATTTTGTTGGTTAGAAGGCCAGCAGGCTCACCATCTTCTGTGAACACAAAGCAATTTGCAATCTCTCCCTCACTGCTGGAGCGTCACATATTTTCTCACAAAACACACCTGCAGCTGTGGAACGCCAAACCAGTGTGGTGATATGAGCTGCGTTTCTTCTGTTTCATGGGATTGTGACAAAGAGAAAGAAAACACAATCGAATGGCAATTCGATTTAAAGGAGTCCCATGTTTGGTACCCATTATTGTTAGTTTTATGATTGCCGTTTCAATATTATTTGTATGGTCTTTTATGATGCTTGGTGGTAAATCAATTAGATTATGTCTTCAAACGTGCAAAAACCATAACACACAGACCTGCCACCCTGCCAAGAATTTTAGGAGTATCAGTCCTTTATCACCAGTCAACACAACACATTGAGATAATGCTGGTTGCTGCGCTACATGACTCTCAAAGACAAATCCTTTGAGAAATAAAAGCCATGAATTAAATCAATTACTAGATGAGATACACACTTTTATGTCAACAGTTCACATTTGCAATTTGTATTTCACACCGACTTTGGTTGGCCAGGCCCTGTTAGTACCAAGCAAATAATAGCACAGTGGCATCTTAACATTTCATTCATTCAATTGCTCTGTACAAGGTTTCGTTGTTATTTGTAGGATGAATAATTCACGCTACATTCCTCATCTGAAACAGACTCAAGGGGATGCTGAGCAGAGAGAGATCGGAGGATGTCAATGAAAGGGCAGACAACGGGATCGCAGTGGCAAGGCAGATAGATTCTAACCATATTAGCTAACCCAATGCTGTCGGCAGAATCGCATCAGCTGCCACTAATGCTATAGTGAGCGGTATAGATTTTTCTCTGGCAAACAGCAACAAAGAATATAATGGAATAGGAAATCTGGAAGATAAATATGTATACAGTGTTGTTATAAGTATAGTCGGTTTAAGTAAAGAAAAGGAAAGGAACAGCTTGATATAAAGAATACCACATGATGAGTCAAATACAATGCGGGAGGCCGTGAAATGGTACGGGCATGTATGGCTCCTAATGAAACATGCTTACTGGTGTTTAGCGATGATATGGTTGCTGTCACAAGTAACACAAAGGACTGCATTTTCGGCTGACAGTCAGACAAATGAAACAAAACACAGTGCTGCTGGATAAAGATCCAAAACATACTGCAAAGGCAACTCATGGCTTTCTGAAGGCAAAGACATCAAGTTTACACTTAATGAAGACAAAAGTGTGAGCAAGAAGGCCCGCAAACAAGCATTAAGTGAAGGTGGCTGCAGTGAAGCTCTGGAAAACCATCTCTATGAGGAAACTGGACTATTTAATTGAAAACCCATCATAAGGATGGAGCAGAAGGCCACTACCATGCGTCGCTCGGGGACCATCTTGGTCAGTGAAACACATTCCTGTGTCGGAGACCATGAGGGCAAAGTGTTGTCTTGCCCAAAGAGTATTGACTGGGATGGGAGAAGCAGGATTAGAACAGCCAACCCTTGGGTCACTGGATGACCCAGTCTACCTCCAGGCAAGGCAGGCAACTGCTTGGGGGGCAACCCAGTTGGGCTGACAAACTTTGAACTCCTACAGCAGTAGCACTACATCAAGGGGCCCCCTGTGAATTTGTGCCTCAGGTCACAAGAGACTCTGGAAAAGCCTCCGGTTCTACGTCCTGAGTCACGCCTCCTCAATTTGGTTATGCCATGGGCTCCAAACGTCAGACAGTCAGTGACTTCAATGACTCCAGTGACTTATGTCACTTTGTCCACATACTATTGAACCCCTGAAAATGGATTGTAGTTTTTAGTTTTTTTATTTTTATTGTATATTCGCTTGGCTATATTAAAAATCATGCCGCTTCCTCAATATACTTCAGGTTTAGATAAATAATAAACTGATGTGTTGTATACTTTGAAATAAATTATTTTTTAAAATATACCAGACATATAATTCATCCATTTTTTATGCTGCTTATCCTCATTAGGGTCGCGGGTATGCTGGAGGCTATATCAGATGACTTCGGGTGAGATGCAGGGTACACACTGGACTGGTCACCAGTCAGTCACAGGGCAGACAAACAACCATTCACACCTATGGACAATTTAACTGGAGTAGCTGCAGAAAACACATGCACAGGGAAAACATGCAAACTCCACACAGAGATGCCCAACATAGGTGTATTTGAACAAAGTGTCAGGATGGGATATCGCCAATAACAACCTGTATCATACTGAAAAGGCAATCAATGGTTTCACACATCGCTACCTAGAACCATTTTGGTGTTAGGCGACTGTGATAACTGGCCCTGTGTAGATCACTTGAAAATAATCAGAAACCCTCCAGACAGTGTCTGTATACGGAGGGTATATTCCCAAGTGACATGAAAAATATCTGTATGATGGGTGTCCGACATGTGAAAAGCACTTTGCAATATTCGCAACACACCACTTAAGGCATGGTGGGAGGAGTGATTTATTATTAAGCTAGTTAAACTTGCTGTCTCTTAACTTGATGGAAAAGCAAATCACCTCACACTGTAACAAAATCTATTTTTTTCTGGAAACTTCAGCACTACTTTCTGCTTGTCACGCTTCTGTCATGGCCAATGGGAAGTCACCTCTCACTCACCTTAAATGCTGGCCCTATTCCAGTTACGGATCGACTCGAGTGTAAATCTAATTTCCATGATTCTCAACAGGGCTTTTAGTTTTACAACCATGCACAGAGCAAGACAAATATGCTCGCTCTATCCTACTATGGCTCTCGGAAAGTGAAACACTGGCACATTCCAGATGAAGTTGTTATTGATATAAAAACATATAACCAAAGTTGAAATATGTAATGATTTCAGTGTAAGAGGAAAACACGAACCCCGTCTGTACAGTAAAAGATCTGCTGCGCTAGACTCTATTTGGAGGAGACACACTGTAGATGAGACCAATTGCTCATTTTATTGAGCGAAAGAGATTCACATTTTGCATCTGTTGGCCGAGCTGTGACTGTTACAATGAATTAAGACTACTGGAGCATCTCTGTCTCCTCCTTTTTCACTCCAATGCAGCCATTGGAAATTAAATGGGGCTTTTAATGTGATGTCTATTGCCATGGCCCATTTCCCATCTCTGTAAAACCCAGATGCATTTATTATCACCATTCAAATGGCAACGTCAACTGACACGTAAAACACAACAGTTGTTGTATGACATTATACAAAATGTGCGTTTTACCCGGCCAAGTGAAAGCAAAGTAGAGAATCTATTATTTAAAAGGTCACTCAGGTGTCAACTATTACTTTACTGCTCAGCTGAACCAGACTGTCATCCGAGCCAGTCTGATTATTTCCGAACGCCTCTATCATTGACTTGTTCTTGAGTGGACATGCAGTTTGTCTCATTAGGAAATAGGGCTGCTCTGCAAATCCATTTGAACAATGGTAATATAATCGCATGAAATGCAAGGAATACTGTATATACAGCGGAGTTGGAAAAAGTGGTGTATAAACGAATTGGTGTGAAATCAATGAATCAAAATCAATACCTACATTTACAGTCTGATACCGAGGTTTCTGATACTGCTATTAATTCATTTATTACATTATCAATATTTAGTTAAAAATATGTGGGGTGATCCAAGGTTCTATTTTAGGTCCTGTCATGTTTTTTATTGTACTTGCCTCCACTGGGTTTAATTTAATTTAAAAAAAACACATTTTCTTACATTCCTTTGCTGACATGTTCAAATATATCCACCCTTACAATCTAAAACTCATTCTTTTATAGCCTTAAAAAACTGCCTCCACTACATAAACACCCATTATTTCATCCATTTTTTATGCCGCTTATCCTCACTAGGGTTTGTGTGGGTATGCTGGAGCCTATTTAACTGAATTCGGGCGATAAGCGGGATACTCCTTGGATTGGTCCCCAGCCAGTCACAGAGCAGACGTACAAACCTGGCTGTCAATGAATCTTCTGAACCTAAACAAAAAGAAAACTGAGGTTTGTAAACACAGTCCTCACTGATGTCAACAGTGGCCCTCCTTTCATGTTATTGCCTTTTCCTCTGTGAAACAATCCTTGCTTTTGTAGCCACGGACCCTAAACTATGGAACTCTCTGCACTTGATAGTCCAAATTGCTGTGTTTTAAATCAGCACTAAAAACGCTCGCTTATTCACTAACTTTTAAGACAAGCTAACTAAGACATTGTTTTCTATTAAATTCTTTAAGTTGTTTTACTGTATGAAATGTTTTTATTCTTCTTCTATGTGTTCATATTATTTTTAGTTTATTTTAATACTTTAATACATATTGCCTGCATTGGCTATCTTATTTACTTTTATTCATTCTAACATTTTATTCTTTTGATCCATACTGTCACGATCCGGGTGTTGTTCCCGTGACAGTGTAGGTTTTAAGTGGGGTTTCCTTTGTTGTGGTGTTTTCCCGTTTCGTGGCTAGTTAGTTTTCCTTTGATTAGACACACCTGTTCCTCACTTGTGTTTCTTGCTATTTAAGTTCAGGTGTGTGCATCTTTAGTTTGTCGGGTCATTGCTATATTGTCATTGGATGTCGTGTGTGCTTCGCTTTCCCGTGGACCTGTTTTTGTTCCTGCCTCGCAGCTTTATTATTAAAAGACTCTTTTTCTACACTTACCTGCCTGACGTCCTGCTCGCTCCCTCCCCGGGGTTCTCGCTATGCCGCGCCGAGCTAGCCGAGCAACAGCGAATCATGACACATACAGCACTTTGGGCCAACATGAACTGTTTTTTTAAAATGTGCTTTATAAATAAACCTTGACTTTTCAGTTTATGGCAAAGAATCAACTTATATTTACTGTAGGTCTTGTCAACATCACAGTGGAAAAAAAGTACATTCGTCCCACCTTTATTTTGGTTAGTTGGTTGTAGTAGGAAGAAGGCTTTAAGATTCCATCCATCCATCTATTTTCTATGCCGCTTATCCTCATTAGGGTCACGGGTGGAATTAAGATTCACTATTGATAAATTGATTATTTTTGTAATTAGAACATAGAAAACCTGTTTATGACTGTCACGTAACATTGCTGACGTTTGTTTGCCCTGTGACTAACTGGTAACCAATCCAGGGTGTACCATGCCTCTTGCCAGTCCGCTGGGATAGGTTCCAGCATGACCCCGCGACCTTAGTGAGGATAGAGTATAGAAGAGCATAGAAAATCAAGTCAAGTCAAGTAGGCTTTTATTGTCATTTCAACCATATACAGTGCAGTACACAGTAAAAACGAAGCAACGTTTCCCCAGGACCAAGGTGCTACATCAAACAACATAAATTAACATTGCAACACAGAATTATCAATAAACTCAAATCGATTATAAATTATCAATACTTGATGGATGGACGACTAAAGCTCTGTGCACATACCATAATCATCTACTTAAAGTCCCGCGACCCTAATGAGGACAAGCGGTATAGAAAATGAATGAATGCATGAATCTACTTAAAGTGCTGTATTTAGGGATTATAACAAATATGGGTTCTTAAATTCAAATGAATGATTTTAATATGTTTTATCCTTCTCAGTCACTTCAAACGTAACATAAAAAATGATGGAGTGTTAATCTTTGTTAGGGGGTGCATTTACGGCAGGAGGAGCAAATACTTTTTTCTGCACTGTACAGTACAGTACTGTACCTGTATATACAGGTACAGTACTGTACTGTACCTGTATATACAGGTACAGTACTGTACTGTACCTGTATATACAGTACAGTATATTGTTTAAATAAGTACCCCCTGCTATGCCTTGGAGTGCTCCCAGGGGGACCAGTACCCCCTTTGAGGACCAGTGATAGAGGATGCGGCACGACATTACATCAGCTGCAGCTCTCAAACTGGTCTCCACATTAACAGCACATCAATCCACGTGAAGCATCCGGTAGCCCACGATGAGAGTTTTACTTTGAAAGAGCCGGGTGGAGTTTGGATTGAAAGGCGTAAAGTCAGCTCCAGTCCCCTGGAATGACTGGTGCCACTATTCGCACGTTGGCGGTGAATTGAAACGTATATCCATGCGGTGCCGCGTCGAGTCCAGCGCTAGTTTGGTGTAATTGGACCGCCCACCGACCGGTTAGACCAGGGGCGTGGATCCAGGCGGGCCGACATTTGTGTGCCACGCCGGTGCGACGGGACCTCCGCGGAGCCAGACGATGAAAACACTTGTCTGCATAGCGTATCTGTCGAGTGGACGATCCTGGTCCTCCGTGGTGTGAAGCTACGCCGGGGAGGAAGGCGGATACAGAGCAGCGATTCGACCATTTCTTCCAGTCGGCATGTTTTTGGGGCCAGTTTCCGAAAACTGGGTGGAAGCGTACTTCGTCAGCAGACGTCGAGTAGCCGCCGAGGAAATGAGGATGATATGCAGATAATGCACATTTCGTCGCGGATGAATGGCTAACTTACCTTGAGCCATCTTTGATGATGCCGCCCATCGTTAGCATCAGTTAAAAGCGTCTTGTTGGAGCGGGCTTGTATGCGTCGGTATTTTATTATGGTTTTTTTGGTTTTTTTTACCGAGGTAAGTCGTGCCTATTTCACTTAATCCACATATAATGTGTGTGAAATGGCAATTGGGGCGTCGTTTGAAAACTAGCGCTATTGCTAATGCGTGCTTCAACCTGCACGGTATGGTTTCACATGAGGTGCGCTTCATTTATTCACCTGCTCTACATATACCGTTAGTGTAAAGTTTGTGAGCGAATACGAGGAATAGTAGCGTAACTGCTTTTCTCACGCTCTGGCATCGTTTCGTTTGCAGGTCTTCACATTGGATACATCTTGACATCCATGCAAGTGCTGTTTGAGGCTGTGTTGGGCAACTGCGTCACCGAGTGGAAGCTGCAGGTATTCATCTGTAAACTGCATATTGGGAAATCTACACATGTCACCTATGACCTGAAAGCCAAAGTGACAGAACTCTTGAATCAGCATGGAACCGGAGGCTATTTCAAACCTAGAGGACCACCAAGGACTATACTCTCAATCACAATGTGAAGTGCAAATAAGAAGGTCTGAAGCCACGGATGGTGGAAGCCAAGTGGACTCAGTGGTGAGAGGCGGCAGTGACCCTTCATTCAGTTATCAGAAGATTGTGCATCAGAGATTCATTAGGAGGAGTCTGTGGTTCTCGGACACAGATGAGCAGTCCTTCGAGGCAACTGAATGTGATCACAGGCTCCTCAATATAAACCTGCGAACAATTGTAGGCAGGACTCGAGGGGCTAGCGGTGGTGTACAGGAGGACTCCAGCACTGAGATTCAAGGTGGAAAAAAACACAGTGCTACAGAAAGTGTCAGTGCTGATGAAGAAAAGGGGAAAAGTGGGAGAGATGTGTCAAATGCCACCTGCGGTGATGGGGGCAAAACTACTCTCAAGGCAGCCAGCGAGGAGACTGAGGAAGAGGCGGAGATGAAGGCTGTTTCCACATCTCCAGGAGGACGCTTCCTCAAATTCGACATTGAGCTCGGGAGAGGGTCCTTTAAGACTGTCTACAAGGGCCTGGATACTGAAACCTGGGTGGAAGTCGCTTGGTGTGAGCTGCAGGTAAGGTAGACAACAACTGTTTGTTGTATTACAATGTATAGTAGCTGATGAAAGTTAAAGCAAAGCTCTCTCAAATATCAGAACGCATTTCAAGCAGTGCTGCTCCGTCATATCTACAGGTAATAGTCCTCCACTCCCATGTGGGGGCAGGTGTAATTCCAAACGATCAAATTTAAACTTGTATTCACAGAAAAAGTCTTCAATAGACATTAGCAAAACTAAATGAGTAGGAAACTTCATCCTGTTTAGCATTGCACAGACGGCAAAATCACATTAAGTAATAATTCTTTCAGTCCTTGGGGGCTACAGGTTGGGATTATCTTTTGGCTTCTCTCTCTCAGGAGGCTTAGAGTATAATGACTGGTCGTTTCAAAGAAAACCTGCACTAAATGTTGTTGTTTCAGCATTCTTGTACAGCTTTTGAGCTCAAGCAACCACTACTTAATTCTTTATAGACATTTTAAGTCTTGCTTAAGAACACTCAGGCACCCAAGAGCTGATGGGACTTGAAGTTATGACCCAGAGATTAGTGACCGATCTTCCTGAGGCAGAACTATCCATCATTATTTGGTGTACAGAGAAATATGACCCCATTTTGTTTTGAGTACATTTGAGTACATTACATTGTGTAACTCATATGTTTTGAGAAAGCGTGGTATTTCCCAACATTCACAAACGGTACTGAAGCACTGGCAGACAACGGATTACTTCAATTGGGTGGCGATGTCATGCAGAATGATCTCATGCAGTCCCACTGCTGTCTCTTGAATATAAGAAGAGGAAGATGAAGGAATGTCCTGTGTTTTATTCCTCCCTTGTGGCATATAATAAAACTGTCTTTAGTGGGCAGTCAATGATGGGGTTCATTACAAAGAAAAGGTCCAAATCCTGCTACATAGGCGCTTGACAAAAAAATCTGATACAAATTATCTGTATTAATATTTTCTCTCATATAGGCACTATTTCATTAATTTTTATTTTGTTTTCAGTAAATCTGAAACATTTACATTTTATTATTTCATTCTGAAGCCTCTGTGCTCCATTTTTGATACACTTGCTCTTCCTAGCCCAGTATTACATTTACAAGGTAGACCTTGGAATATACGGTATATATTTTTTATGCCTGTGTAGTCTAACATTGCATGGGAATATTGCTCTGTTAATTGATCTTTTTTATGGTATGACTACAGGGTGGACAGGATTTTATTTGTGTGGCAGCTTTTGTTTCTTATAACCATAACTATACTTTCTCTCCATAGTTATGCCTGTTGACTGCTCGGTGTATAACTGCATTTATGTTGTACATGTATTAACAGTACAAAATAATTGAATATGTAAATCAGGATAAAAGATATTACCCAGTCTAAAAATGTTTTTGTATAACACCAGTCTCTTCAATACAATAGTAGCAGAGCTATCATGCTCTGTGTGCGTTAGTTTGCTTGTCTCACACACACCTGTGGCAAATTTGGTGCTTATTTAGTTCCGGCTTTATATGTTATAAATGCATTTTTTCGGATGCTATTCCTCGGGTACACAAAACAATTTTTTCTGACTGCTGCCCACGAAAATATATCTTCAACGTGCAGTGACATATACTATCAAACAGCCTATAGAAAAAAGTTTACATTTAAGAAGCCAATTTAAAACAATAATTGAAGGATAAACAACTCCAAAGTCATTTAGAGTTACCATTTGGTGTTTTGAAGGTGACCAATCATCATCATCATGTCTTAAGGATGAAGTCCATGTACTGTAAACACTCACTGTAAACATCCTTTTATCTCTTACACCACCATGTTTGTGTAGCTAAGTGATGGTACTTCTATGTCACTTCTGGAATTGATGCCCGAGCCACCTCAACTGGCTCCTCTCGATGTGACGGAGCTGCGGCTCTACTCTGAGCTCCTCCCGGATGGCTGACCTCCTCACCCTATCTCTTAGGGTGAGTCCAGCCACCCTACGGAGGAAACTCATTTCCGCCGCTTGTATCCGCGATCTCGTTCTTTCGGTCATGACCCATAACTCATGACCATAGGTGAGGGTGGGAACGTAGATCGATTGGTAAACAGAGAGCTTTGCCTTCCGGCTCAGCTCTCTCTTCACCACGACGGTCCGGTACAGCGACCGCATTACTGCAGATGCTGCACCGATCCGTCTGTCGATCTCACGCTCCAACCTTCCCTCACTCGTGAACAAGAACCCGAGATACTTGAACTCCTCCACCTGAGGCAAGACCTCACTCCCAACCCGGAGGGTACAGTCCACCCGTTTCCGACTGAGAACCATGGCCTCGGATTTGGAGGTGCTGAGTCTCATCCCAGAAGCTTCACACTCAGCTGCAAACCGCTCCAGTAAACGCTGAAGGTCACAGCCTGATGAGGCCATAAGGACCACATCGTCTGCAAATAGCAGAGACGAGATCCTAAGGTCACCAAGCTGGACTCCCTCAACACCTTGACTGCGCCTAGAAATTCTGTCCATGAAGATTATGAACAGAATCGGTGACAAAGGGCAGCCTTGGCGGAGGCCAACGTTCACCGGAAACAAGCTCGACTTACTGCTGGCAATGCGAACCAGGCTCCTGCTTCGATTGTACAAGGACCGAATGGCACGTAGAAGCGGACCATCAATCCCGTACTCCCGGAGCACCCCCCACAGGACACCACGAGGGACACGGTCGAATGCCTTTTCCAGGTCCACAAAGCACATGTAGACTGGTTGGGCAAACTCCCACATACCCTCGAGTACCCTTGCAAGGGTGTAGAGCTGGTCCAGTGTTCCGCGACCGGGACGAAAACCACATTGCAGCTCCTCTAACCGAGGTTCGACTAACGGTCGTACCCTTCTCTCCAGCACCCTGGAGTAGACTTTCCCAGGAAGGCTGAGGAGTGTGATCCCCCTATAGTTGGAACACACCCTCCGGTCACCCTTTTTAAAAATGGGGACCACCACCCCGGTCTGCCAGTCCAGAGGTACTGTTCCTGACTTCCATGCAATGTTGTAGAGGCGTGTCAACCAACACAGTCCTCCAACATCCAGAGCCTTGAGAAATTCTGAGCGGAACTCGTCTACCCCCGGAGCCTTGCCACTGGGGAGTGATTTGACTACCCCAATTACCTCAGCCACGGTGATAGAACTGTCCACGTACGTATCCTCAGACTCTGCTTCCTCTATGGAAGGCATGTCAGTGGGATTGAGAAGGGCCTCGAAGTATTCCTTCCACCGACCAACTATATCCACAGTCGTGGTCAGCAAGCCCCCGTCCGCACTGTAAACAGTGTGAACTGGGGGCTGCTTCCCCTTTCTGAGGTGTCGGACGGTTTGCCAGAACCTCTTCGAGGCCGACCGAAAGTCGTGCTCCATAGCCTCACCGAACTCCTCCCACACCCGAGTTTTTGCCTCGACCACCGCCGAAGCCGCGTGCCGCTTGGCCTGCCGGTACCTGTCAGCTGCTTCGGGAGTCCCGCAAGCCATCCATGCTCGATAGGACTCCTTTTTCAGCTTGACGGCAGCCCTAACCCCCGGTGTCCACCATCGGGTTCGGGGCTTGCCACCACGACTGGCACCGACCACCTTGCGGCCGCAACCACAACTGGCTGCCTCAGCAATAGAGGCACGGAATACGGCCCATTCGGACTCAATATCCCGGTCCTCCCTCGAAATGCAGGCGAAGCTCTGCCGGAGATGAGAGTTGAAGACTCGACGAACGGGAGATTCTGCCAGACGTTCCCAGCACACCCTCACTACGCGTTTGGGTCTGCCAGGTCTGTCCGGCATCCTTCCCCGCCATCTAATCCAACTCATCACCAGGTGGTGGTCAGTTGACAGCTCAGCCCCTCTCTTCACCCGCGTGTCCAGAACATACGGACGCAGGTCTGATGATACGACCACAAAGTCGATCATAGACCTGCGACCTAGGGTGTCCTGGTGCCAAGTGCACTTATGGGCATCCTTATGTTCGAACATGGTGTTCGTTATGGACAAACTGTAGTTCGCACAGAAGTCCAGCAACAACACACCGCACGGGTTCAGGTCAGGGAGGCCGTTCCTCCCAACCACGCCCCTCCAAGTCACACTGTCATTGCCCACATGGGCGTTGAAGTCTCCCAGTAGAACTATGGAGTCACCAGCTGGGGTGCTCTCCAGAACCCCTCTGATAGACTCCAAGAAGGCTGGGTACTCTGAACTGCCGTTCGGCGCATAGGCACAAACCACAGTCAGGACCCTTTCCCCAGCCCTAAGGCGTAGGGAA
>QODF01000023.1:4384410-4420448 GCA_024372805.1 Oostethus manadensis
AAGACCAGGTCGCCCGGACACCCGCCCTCGACCACTGCCCAAATCACAATGCACCAGACCGTTATGCTTGCCCCTGCAAGTGGTGGGTCTGCGGGGGGGAGTTCCCGTGTGGCTTCTTCGCACTAGGCCCAGCCAGGCCCCACGGGTGAAGGCCTGGCCACCAGACGCTTGCCTGCGTGCCCCTCCCCCAGGCCTGGCGCCAGCGTGAGCAAGTTGCGGTCACTCCTCTTGTTTTTCTTGATAGGGGTCTTGTGAATCACTCTTAGTCTGGCTTGTCACCTAGAACCTGTTTGCATTGGGAGACCCTACCAGGGGCATAAAGCCCCCGACAACATAGCTCCTAGGATAATATACACTGCCTGGCCAAAAAAAAGGTCATACACTCTAATATTTTGTTGGAGCGCCTTTAGCTTTGATTACGGCACGCATTTGCTGTGGCATTGTTTCGATAAACTAACAAGATTTATTTCCATACAGTGTTACATTAATTTTTTACCAAGATCTTGCATTGATGATGGTAGAGTCTGACTGCTGCGCAAAGCCTTCTCCAGCACATCCTAAAGATTCTCAGTGGGGTTAAGGTCTAGAGTCCATGTATGAAAATGATGTCTCTTGCTTCCTGACCCACTCTTTCACAATTTGAGCCCGATGACTCCTGGCATTGTCATCTTGGAATATGCCCGTGCCATCAGGGAATACAAAATCAATTGATCGAATAACCTGCTCATTCAGTATATTCAGGTAGTTAGCTGACCACATAGTGTTGCTAAATTTAGACCTGACCAACTGCAGCAAAATATTTGCTTTGTTAAATCCAGGTGGCGACTTCTTATTAATTAATTTATTTTTTTTTTTTACCAGGCAGTGCATTTAAGCAAACTTGATGAATCATGGCAAGGACCCTTTAAGGCTCAAGGGTGAATGAGCAGTATGGCTGCAGGCTGATGTGTCATATCATTGGCTCCATCTTCTGGGATACCAGTGTTCTATAGTCGTGGGCAACTCCATCTATTCATTTTCTTTGCAGCTTAACCTCACAAGGGTCGTGGATGTGTACTGGAGCCTACCACAGCTAACTGGGTGATATCCTGGACTGTTCGCCAGTTAATCTCAAGGCACATATAGACAAACAACCATCACACTCACATTCATACCTATGGTGTATTTTGAGTCACCAATTAACCGAAAATGCTGGTTTTTGGAATGCTTGAGGAAACCCAAGTACACAGAGAAAACGCACGCACGCACGCAAAATTGGAACGTCTTGGGCAAGTGAAAAAAAAAAATTACAGATATTCCTCAGTTTATGTAAAAACAGGAAAATTCCTCATTTTAATCCTTCTGGTTGTCTTGAACACTGGGGAGAGTCACAAGGAAGGAGAAACTGGCTTATTGGGAAGAGCTGAAGACATAATAATCAAACAACTGCACTGCTTATGCTGTTATCATTGTCCATTTCATAGGAGCAGCTCCTTTTATATGTTCAATAATACCAGCTTTATACTTAATAATGGTCACCGCAGTTCAGTAGTTCAACTGGGAATATAGCCAATATTGATTTCTCCACCGAGCATCTTCTGATGTCTAATTTGATTTTCACTTTTACGCATTGCTCCCAGACAAGTCTGCCTCACTGTCACAAGGGTCATAATGTAGATTACCTTTAAATAGTTAACTAAAAAGAACAAAATTGGCGTTGTCCCTCTCCTCAACGACATGACTACGTGGTACTATTAATGTATTCATTTTCCGACATATTATTCTGTAACCAGTTCTTTTAGTTTATTGATTAATATTAATAATTAATGTCCGTACATATGCAACCACAAAACCTGTAATGTGTTTTGTGGCTTTACTCTGACTTGTGGAAGTTAGTCACTGGCTTTTGTTTGGGGAGATGACACTGAGATAACCATTGTATTATTGAAAAAAAAAAAAAAAAAAAAAAAAACTTGAGGCAAATATGTTTTATGATATACTGCCTAGTAAACGGTCTCACGCACACACGCACACACTGCTTGCTATAAATGGCTGGAAGTTGTGCCATGATGAAGTGTGGCCTGTGACTGTATTGACACAGCAATTTTAAAGTGCCAAAATTAAAAGGAAATACATGTGGAAATTTAAACAGCTTTTTCTCCTTACATTTCCTGGATACTTCAAGCTGGCGACAAAAAGCAAAGGCAAATGCGGTGGGCAGGTCATTCATTTGCCTTTGGATTTTGCCGCCAACTGTGGGCCATCTGGTAAATGCAATGAGAAAAAACAAACGCAAAAGACAAAACAGGAAAATCAATGACAAAATGGGAAAAAAAACAAAGACAATACAAAAAAAGCAATGACAATATAGAAAAACAATATAACTACATTTGACCAGTCCAGGGTGTACCCCGCCTCCCGCCCAAAGTCAGCTGGGATAGGCTCCAGCATACCAGCGACCCTAATGAGGATAAGAGGATAAGCGGTATTGAAAATGGATGAAAGGATGTATGTATGTATGCGTGTATATGTGTGTGTGTGTGTGTGTGTATATATATATATATATATACATACATACGCACGCACACACAGTGGTGTGAAAAACTATTTGCCCCCTTCCTGACTTTTTATTCTTTTGCATGTTTGTCACACAAAATGTTTCTGATCATCAAACACATTTTAATATTAGTCAAATATAACACAAGTAAACACAAAATGCAGTTTATAAATGAATGTTTTTATTTAGGGAGAAAAAAAATTCAAACCCACATAGGCCTATGTGGAAAAAGTAATTGCCTCTGCACCTAATAACAGGTTGGGCCACCCTTAGCAGCAATAACTGCAATCAAACGTTTGCGATAACTCGCAACAAGTCTTTTACAGCACTCTGGAGGAATTTTGGCCCAGTCATCATTGCAGAATTGTTTTAATTCAACTTTATTTGAGGGTTTTCTAGCATGGACCGCCTTTTTAAGGTCATGCCACAGCATCTCAAAGGGATTCAGGTCAGGACTTTTACTAGGCCACTCCAAAGTCTTCATTTTGTTTTTCTTCAGCCATTCCGAGGTGGATTTGCTGGTGTGTTTTAAGTCATTGTCCTGCTGCAGCACCCAAGATCGCTTTAGCTTGAGTTGACAAACAGATGGGCGAACATCACACAGGGCCATGTAGATTTGGAGTTTTTTCCTCCCTTAATAACGTAAACCTTAATTTAAAAACTGCATTTTGTGTTCAATTATGTTACCTTTGACTAATAGTTAACTATTTTTTTATGAGCAGAAACATTTAAGTGTGACAAACATGCAAAAGAATAAAAAGTCAGGAAGGGGGAACATAGTTTGTCACACCACTGTATACTGTATATATATATATATATATATATATATACATACACATACACACATATACATACACACTCACACACAGTGAGGGGAAAAAAGTATTTGAACCCCAGCTGATTTTGTAAGTTTTCCCACTAACAAAGAAATGATCAGTCTATAATTTCAATGGTAGGTTTATTTGAACACTGAGAGACAACAATGACAAAAAAATCCAGAAAAATGCGTTTCAAAAAGAGTTATAAATTAATTTACATTTCCATGAAGGAAATAAGTATTTGTTCCCCTATCCGTCAGCTAGATCTCTAGCTCCCAGGTGGATCTTATACAGGTAACGAGCTGACATTGGCAGCCCTCTCAGCTCGTTTACTGTATAAATGAGACCTGTCCACAGAAGCAATCAATCAATCCAGATGCTAAAATTCTGCACCATGGCCAAGACCAAAGAGCTTTCCAAGGATGTCAGGGACAAGATTGTGGACCTACACAAGGCTGGAATGGGCTACAAGACCATCGCCAAGCAGCTGGGTGAGAAGGTGACAACAGTTGGTGCAATTATTCGCAACATAAATTAGCTGCCAATCTCCCTCGGTCTGGAGCTCCATGCAAGATCTCACCTTGTGGAGTTTCAATGATACTGAGAACGGTGAGGAATCAGCCCAGAACCACTCGGGAGGAACTTGTCAATGATCTCAAGGCAGCTGGGACCATAGTCACCACAAAAACAGTTGGTAACACACTACGCCATGAAGGACTGAAATCCTGCTGTGCCCGCAAGGTCCCCCTGCTCAAGAAAGTCCATCTACAGGCCCGTTTGAAGTTTGCCACTGAACATCTGACTGATTTAGAGGAAGACTGGGTGAAAGTGTTGTGGTCAGATGAGACCAATATTGAGCTCTTTGGCATCAACTGAACTCGCCGTGTTTGGAGGAGGAGGAATGCTGCCTATGACTCCAAAAACACAGTCCCCACCGTCAAATATGGAGGTGGAAACATTATGCTTTGGGGGTGTTTTTCTGCCAAGGGGACAGGACAATTGCACCGCATCAAAGGGAGGATGGATGGGGCCATGTGTTGGGTGAGATGGGTCGTGGTTGGGTATTCCAGCATGACAATAATCCTAAACACACGGCCAAGGCAACAAAAGATTGGCTCAAGAAGAAGCATATTAAGGTCATGGAGTGACCTAGTCAGTCTCCAGACCTAATCCCATAGAAAATGTGTGGAGGGAGCTGAAGGTTGGAGTTGCCAAACATCAGCTACAAAACATTAATGACTTGGAGAGGTTCTGCAAAGAGGAGTGGGCCAAAATCCCCCCTGAGATGTGTGCAAACCTTTTGGCCAACTACAAGAAACAGATGACCTCTGTGATTGCCAACAAAGGTTTTGCCACCAAGTACTGAAGGACGTTTTTCAAAGGGATCAAATACCTATTTCCTATTTCCTTAATGGAAATGCAAATTAATTTAACTTTTTGAAACGCATTTTTCTGGATTTTTTTGTCGTTGTTGTCTCTGAGTTCAAATAAACCTACCATTGGAAATTATAGACTGATTATCAAGTTCAAATACTTTTTTCCCCTCACTATATATGTACATAGATAAATATGTATATATAGATATATATATGTATATATATGTATATATAGATATAGATATATAGATATAGATATATATAGATATAGATATATATAGATAGATAGATAGATACTTTTAATTATCGATTCTCTTTTTATATTTCCACATGCATATTCTTTAAACTATGGCACTCCTGTGATTCCATAATTTACCCGTAAATCTATGTGTCTTATTTAGGGCTTATCTTCCGTTAACAGAAGAAGCGAGATGCAAAAAGGTACTGAAGCACTGACTTTTTTTTGTTATTGTCATTTATGCAGTGGTATCTTAGCATAGTGTTAGCAAGTGTCCCAATTAATGAGTGTTTATTTGTATTTATTTATTTTTTTTTAAGATACCAGCTGTCTCTTGACTGATTTTTTTTTTTTGCTTTAAACGACAAGCTAAAAGTTTGGTACGAGCTGCTAGTTGACGGAAGGCCTAGCCAACGATAACTATTTGGGCACTTCATCAGTTAAATATATTTACATTATAGTGATCTAATTGATCATTTTTATTATACATTGTGTAAAACTAAGACAGGAACAAATTAAAAGCATGACATGAATACAGACCCACAATCCACCGGTGCAAGCCTGGACTTTTAACTTTTTCATGTTTTTCAGAGAGACTGTGTACCAAATAAATATGCATATTAGCACTCAGTAAGGTCATAAAATCTTACCCTTATGCATTCCCACATTGTATCAGCATTTGGGAACCCATATTAGGTGAAAGAAAAGGGGTAAAAATACTGTACAGGGACCAGTTTATCTTGTACAGCGTGGCACAAAGTTTACATGGTGCACTAAAGGACGGTCAAACATCGTTGGACGCATTGAACATGCTAAAACTGGGGGATTTCTATATGTACATTGTTTTTAAAATAAAAAATGGCCCATATTTCCAGAATTGATTTTTGATTTGATTTTGATGTAGTTATCATAGTTGCCTGTCGTTTACCACAAAGAGATGTACAGCCCTACTTATTATAGATATCCCCATGTATTTTTGTCTGTGATTATGTGTGATTAATTATGAGTTAACTACGGAGAAAATGTAATAAATCGAGATAAAATAGTTTACACAATTTAATTGACAGGCCTAGTCTTACCACATAAACTATTTATTGCTGGTGTTAAGGTAGACAGTTGTTCCTCCCCACTACATGTTTAAAATTTTGCGGTGTCACTTTCACAGTTCGTCAAAAATAAATTATTGGTAATTAATAAATAAATCTGTTTCATGGTTGAATACGGACTTTTAGTAAAAAAAAAAATTGTATGCACATTTAAACATAATTAACATATTTTTTTGCCTGAATGAAGCATTGTCAATCTTAAAAATGGCTAAATGAACAAACACAAGTATACGGGAATTAAGAAGCGCCATTCAAATTGTGTTATACAGTATTCTACACTGGTCACTAGGTGTCAGTAGGTGAAACACATAAGTGCCAGGTTGCCGATTGCCGGAGAAACAGGTTTTTATTGCAAGTTTGTATGATAACCCACAACAGGCACAATAGTAATAATCAGAAGAATAACATACAAATATTCTAACCCTAATCCAGCTAAAACTCAACTCTGGAACTGATGCAATTTCCTGTCCACACGCCCAGAACACATTTATTACATCTATCTATCTCTTAAATGGTTTATATTTACAATTTTTGAGTAAAATGAGTGTGAAGGTGGTGTTAGGGGTGTAGGGGTGACAGATAAGGGGTGTTATTTTATGTCTTGAGGGCTTTAATAATGTTAAAACCCCTATATAGGAACCTTGGTTAGCACCCGCTTGATTAGAGTGTTTGCTGGCTAACATTGAACATGTACACCACAATTTTGTTCGATTTGTGTATATTCTCCGCTTAGCATATGGGGCACGTCTTGTCATGTTATTAATACTCTGTGTGAGTCCATCGGTATTCTGAATGTATTTTTTAAAATCAGAACTCATCCTTCATTTTTAGCATCTTACTAGCAAGCACTGAACAAAATGGCAACTGAAAAAGTTACGTTTCTTCTATGACGTCTATGATGTCATTAGCAGAAGACACAGCGGGGTAAAAAAAAACACGTTTTATAGTTTTACATGCAGCTAGTCTGCAGATTTTTTTTAAACCAAAAAGGATCTATCTACTTGGCTAATAATTTCCACTTGGCTAATTTCGAATATTATGTCCTTTTTTGTATCAGCCTTCATTTTTCGTAATTTTATGCTCATTGCCCCTCAGAAGCGTACAAATGCCATATAGCATACACAGGCTAGATTTGCAGCTGTGAAAGCCCCATTCTTATTCAAAACTGCTCAGTTTGCATTGGTTCACTGGTTCATTTAACTGCCAGCAGAAGTGGTAAGAAGGAACCTGTTACCATCAAATTATGTTCTAAGTAATTTACTTGCCTCCTCCATTGCTTAATTTATGCAGTATCCACCACTTCGTATCTGCTGTTGTCTTCACAGCTTCACATTTGTTAATGCATTTCAGTAAAAAAAATAAAGATTACATTTTTAAAAAAAATGTTACAACAAAGCCAATGTCATTTTTTAAATCAGTCAAATTAGCTACAAATCTACAAAGGTTTTCATTCTTGTTTTTACAAATGAATCAAATTTTGTTTATCAATTCTAAATGCACAAAAGGGCTAAATGAACATGTAAGGTTACTTTTTGAATTGTTTACTTTTTGAATTGAATTGAATGACTGATTTCACTCACTGTTCCTAAAGACACGATGGGGCAGCGGGATCAACCATCCCCACCACCTTGCTGTTTTCCCATGACTTTATTCTTAAATTCATATTCTTTGTGAAAATGCTGGCACTTATAACTTTCTTTGGCTCCATTTTTACTGATTTAACATACTTTATAGTGGTGCCTTCTGGCATAGCTAAAATCAGAAAACTAGAAGGATTTTGTGATCATTGATGATGATTTTGTGATGATCATTCTCAATGAACATCAGCGAAGATCATGTCCCTCATGCAGAGGGTCGTGTCAGGAAGGACAACTTTTACCAAATCAAAACATGCGAATCAAACAGAAGAAAACTGATAAGCAGGGATAAAACAAAAGGAAAAGAAGAAGAAGAAGCATTCAAGCCACTATTACTGCGTGTAAGACAAAAATTGGTTCTGTATTTTGGCAAGATGGAGAAATAAGCAATTAGGTGTCACAAAAAAAAAAATCAACACTCAAATGTGGTATTTGGTGCGGGGGTAGGTGGCTTTGGTTACCTGTGCGAAACAGTCTTTGGTTCAGATCACTAGCCTGCACCACTCCAATTTGGGCATTTACACAAGGAGCATTTTTGAGAAAACTGGTCTCATCAGAGCAGATGGGTAAAATTACCACCCTCTGTATCGCAGCGCCACAGCTATTCACTGCTAATTATATAGTTTTGTGTGTGCGTTTGTTTTTGTCTGAAGGACATCACCGCCAGCTGTCATGCTAGTTACTGCTAGTTAGATTCTGCTAGTTACTGTAATTCTGCTTTTTTTTTGTCCACACGAAGCATTACTGGGGGTAATGGAAAATGACTATTCTGCATAAATACGCTTATCTATTTTGCATACAAACACCCCCTGACCTCAGATTTTTTTTTTAAAGACAATTATCCTCCTTTCATATTGAGACAAAATAAAACTTGTTAATGGAAAAAATTGAAAAATTAAGTTAATTACTAATTTGCTTTCCTTTATATTGTTGATAAATACTTAATGTGTATTAAAAGTCTTTTTAATGGCGTTTATTTGAAGAATTGAGGCTAAAATGCAACCTTGTTTTTGTAGAATTTGTTTTTCCAGTCAATCCAATCCACTTTATTTATGTAGCACATTTTATAAACACAGTTTCCAAAGTGCTGCACAATGTAATAAAACAATAAATAAGTAAACGTACAAAATAATACATTAAAAACAAAAAAAACAATAAATAAATATGGGTTTTAAGACTACTGTGGGGGCTGTTTTTTACACAAGGGGTGATAGTGTTCCACAGCTTGGGGCTGACTACAGGAAAGGCCCGATCTTGCCTAGTCTTAAATCTCATCCTAGGCACCCCCAGTTGGAGCTGGCCCTCGGACCTCAATGAGCACGCCATGGTATAAATTTGAATGAGGTCGGAGATGTATTGAGGGGCCAATCCAGGCAGCCAGTGCAGGGAGGATAGAATTGTGGTAATATGCTCGCCTCTTTCAGATCCTGTTAAAAGCTGTGCTGCATAGTTCTGGACTAACTGTAAGTGAGAGAGTGCATTGTGGCTTATTCCAGAATAGATTGAGCTTTAAAAAAGGTTTAGCCAGTCAGACCTTGGTGTCGCTTAAGGCGTTTCAGGGGGGCATGGTCAATTTTTGGGAGTGGTAGGTATTTTCATCTGCATAAAAGTTATAGGAGTCATTTTTTTTTTATATCCCACTAAGTGGGATCAGGTACAGAGCAAGCAGAATTGTTTTTCAAGCAAAGGTTCAAAAGCCGCCTTTTTACAAAACAATTGCACAATAGAGGCTGCTTCGATGATATTACAAACTTGGGGGCCAACATTTGCCAATACCTCCTTTTAAAAAAAGTGAGGCGGGGACTGGGTCAATGGGAGAGGAAGAAGGCTTAAGTCCATCAACTGCCTTGGTGATAAAAGCCAACCAGACAAGTTGAAACTGATAAAATGTATTAAAGCACTGTGTTGTGGGAAAATTAAAAGAAGGGGTTTGTATACTGTATATCGGCCCTAATAGATGCAAAGTTATAGTCAAAGTTCAAGAAATTTCTTTCCACGGTATTTTCAGTGTAGTGAATGGAGTGGGGTTTAAAAAAAAAAAAATAATTTAAAAAAAAGAGCATGTGGGTTATCAACATTGTGTGATAATCAATTCAGAGAAGTATTTAGTTTTCTCAACCTTCACAACATCCTGGTAGTTCTTCCAACTGTCTTTTATGATTTTATATAAAACTTGCATCTTTTTTTCCAAATGCGTTCCGCCTTCTTCTCTGTATTCCTGCCATTTTGCACGTGTAACAGCACTGAGCCACAACCCCTGCTTGGTTTTGGGGTACATGGCTTTCAGAGGGGCTAAACCAGTTGTCTCAAACTCATGTCATTATGAACAGAGACATAAAAGCAGTGTCCGTGTCAGGCCTAATTAAACGGCCAAGGCGTACAGTAACAGACATTGTTGTGTTATAGTTTAAATCCAAGTCAAACATGACCCGACTATGGTCTGAAAACGTTGCATCACCCACAAAGGATGTCTCAACAAAATGACCATAAGACAATACAAGGTCTAAAGTGTGTCTGTGAATCACAGTAGGGCCAGTGACATTCTGTACCAAATTAAAGGCCTCCATCAATTCTAAAAGTCTTTCACCATGAGCTTAAAAGGGCAGCAGAGATGAACATTAAAATCACACACAATTAACATTTTGTCATACTTTATGACGACATCTGCAATAAAGTAAAAAAAGTCCTTGACAAAATCTTTGTTGTGTTTGGGTGGTCTGTAAAGACAGTAGTTCTTGGCGTGTTAAAGTACAACCTGAGGGCAGTAGCTCAGAAAAGGAAGAGGACTCACTGGCATCACAAGGTTTCAGTGATGAATAGTAAATCCAAAGAATGCGATTTGAAGAGTGTCTGCAGGATTAGTTTTTGACAAAAATTACACACTACTGTATATCTGTTTATATACTCTATCTCAATTTCAGTTTCAATTTGTATAGCATCAAATCACAACAGCAGTTATCTTGTGGCATTTTACACATGAAGGTCACAAACCACAAAAGTCACAAACCAACTGCAACCCCACATGAGCAAGCACTTGGCGATGGAAGCAACAACAATGCCCTCTGGGGAAGAAACCTTGGACAGAACCCAGGCTCTGTGGGACGGCCATCTGTCTCGACCGGTTGGGTTGAGACAGAAAAAAGAATGGAGGGATATGTGGTAGATCAAGGCAGACGACTTAGTCTTAAACCAAGGAACATATGAAATGTAGTGTTGTACTGGGTTGATAGGGTCCTAGGAGCTCTTTAAGATATACTGCCTGAAATAGTGTAACTGATTGGAAACTACTTTCTCTAGAATAATGGAGAAAAACGGAAGGTTGGATATTGGTCTGTAATTAGCTGAGGCGTGGATTAAAGTTAGATTTTTTAAGAAAGCTGTTTGATTACAGCCACTTTGAATGATTGGGGTACACAGCCTACCACTAGCGACATTCATATTAGTGAAGTAGAATATTTGAACAAGTGAACAGGGGTGGGATCAAACTTGCAAGTTGGGGAGTTTGAGGAGAAAATTGTAGAGGCTAGTTCAGAAGAGTTGATTTAGTAAAATATGTTTCTGTAAATTCTATAATGTTTTTAGGCTCTCCTCCTATTGTGAGTTGGTGAATCAACTGGATTATTTTGTAAAACCAAAATGTATTTCAATTGATCGTATTGCGTCCGTTTCAGTTTTTGTCAGACCCTCTTGGAACGGTATCAGAATTATCCCAATTGAGGGAGCAAGTCTGCACAATATTTAGAAATGTTAGGGTTGAAATATTTGTAAGCATTAGCATTTAGTTTGACAGAAAAGGGGTTCGTGGGTAGTTTTGTCTTAGTCCAAGAAGCACCTCAGATTTAGCAAGACATACTGCTTACTACTGCTTTATACTGCTTTATAAATTCCATTGCCTTTCTCGCTGGTTTGTGGAGTTCAGCATGCCAATATGTTTTGTCATTTATCACAATACAGAAAATCAACAATCATTGATATATTGGAAAAGAAACCCTTATGATACATGACATATAAGTGTCTTTGTTCAAAATAGCCATGCTTCTATGTGAAGCAAAGTTGGCTTGCACTTAGCCACACTGTTGGTCGTTTGGTACACTAGGGTTGTGAACAATAAACCAATGGGACAAGATAGCCGAAAGATTTGGCTGCACTGGTAGCAGTCTCCTGTAACAATCAGCCATAAATATTTACATTCATTGATTGTGGAGGCATGCACCAGGTATTGCAAGAGAAGCAATTAATGTGTCTTTTAAACAGTGTGAGAGCCTGGAAAAAGTTATAATGCCATTTCTAAAGCTTTGGAACTACAGAACAGAGCCATTATCCATGGCCAAAACATGGAACAAAGGTCATTCGAGAGGTCACAAAAGACCCCACAACAATGTCCAAAAACTGCAGGCCTTTCTTGCCTCAGTTAAGGTCAGTGTTCATGACTCTACCGTAAGAAAGACACAGGGCAAAAACGGCCCGCATGGCAGAGTTCCAAGACCAAAACCTTGTCTCAATTTTACCAGAAAAACATCTTGATGATCTCCAAGACCTTTAGAAAAATTCAAATACAAACTTTGATGTGAAAATTAAAGAAAAACCCACAAAGGTCACATAAGTAATTTGAATCTTACAAAAGTAATAATAAATGAAAAAATAAATAAAGACCTGATCAAAATCTTAAGACTGGTTGAAAAATTGCTAGAATTTACCTTTTGCACATTTGGATCTTAATGAGGTTTTAAGTGGAGCTACAATATGGAGTGTGAGTGGGAGTGAGACAAAAAACAAAAAACATTTGGAACTTGTAATTATAAAAAAAATAGGTTGTTTCTCACCTAATCAAAAGCATGGCCTCTCGCAGCGTGCCATTGCTGCTAAGGTTGGATGCAGTAAGACCGTCATTCTAAATTTTTTTTAAAGATCCTGAGCATTATGGAACAAAAAAGTCAAGTGGTAGACCCATAAAAATTACCCCTGGGCTGAGCCAAAGGACCCGATTGGCTGTCCGTCAAGACACATAGCGGCCCTCGACGCAAATTAAGGCCCTTACTGGTGCCAACTGCAGCGCAATAACCATCGGATGGCGTCTGCCGGAGAAGGGTTTCAAAAACGAAAAGCAAGTTCAAAACTGCCCGTTTACACATTGCCAGGGAGCATCAAACATGGGACATTGAAAGGTGGAAAAAAGTTTAAAAAATTAAAAAAGTTAAAAAATTAAAATAAACCCATGAAAAAGGCCTGGACAAACATGATGGTACCTTTTTAACGTAATATTTCGTCACACAACCTTTTGAGGTAATCACTGGAATGAAACGATTTCTTTAACTGCCAGTGAGACTTCTGCACCTGGGTCTGACACGGTAATAGATAAATCAATTAATGGAACGATTAAAAAAACAACAACTGTCCAGTCCACTATAAATTGATGTGCTTGCGTGTTTGTTTTCCTTTTTCTCCTCTCTCTTTACCTCACAGACAGGATGATATGAGGCTTCACTCTACACATTGTTGAAATTAGTTTCATGTTGGAAGTTGGATATTCATCTCTGTCGCTGTCAATTTCCAATTGGCAGTTATTTAGTAAATATAGAATCTAAAATAAAATATTTGGCTCTGTAGGAACAGACAGCTGCTCTGTCATGGTGCAGGGAGCTCAGGGAGCTCATTCACAGCAGCATGTCCTCACAAACACTAAGCATTCCCTCCTGAATTAAACATGTTGAGGCAGCAACCGAAAACATTGACTAAGTCGGCGAAAAAACTTTGACATTCTTACTAGCCACCAGCGCTACAGCAATAGTCGGTATACAGTAAATTAGCTGTATTAGCTTAGTTTAGCGCCGCATGCTATTGGGACTGTGTATGTGTGCCAGTATGAGTTCTGCTTTAGTGGTTATTAATGTAACACAGTGTTTTAATTTGTGTGAGAAATAGAAACTAGCTATCTCACTTAACCCTAGTCAAAACACAACACACATTACATTTCACTTTTCCAATCTTCAAAATAAGAGCGGTAGACATCCTGCCTAATAGTGGTAACAAAATAAGATATTTTGCTTTTGATACGACTTACTCTCATTATTAAATATTAATTATCAACATTAATTTGCAATGCAATTCCCCTTGCCATTCTTGTTTTTTTTAAGTTGTGTTTTGGGTTATTATCCTTTTGCAAGACCCCTGACCTGCGACTAAGACCAAGCACATGAATAAACATTTAAAACAATTTGACCAGAACACAATTTTGATACGCAGAAGTTGAAAGGAGACCTAGCGTGAAGTTGTTCATTGTTCTGTGTGCATCATATGAACAATTAACTTTAAGTTTAATGATTATTTTGTGCATTAAGAGTGATTTAATCTTGAAGATTTCTTTTTTATCTATAGAATCGCATCAAATCGTAACCTGTGTATTTAGATTCGAATTGTCTATTTGAATCGTGAATCATCTATCACAAAGAGATTTGCATCCCTATGGTACAAGCATTTCCGTCTTGGCTGCTCAGTACAGTATGACTAACATCAGATATTTTTTTTTTTCTTCTTCATATACAATGATTGAACATGACATGAGACACTTGATTTTTTTAATATTCTACAGTCCTAATTGCTTAAATAGTGCCTGGCATGATTTGACGTTTTAATGCTTCCTTCTCTGGGCAGAAGTTACTGCATCTTTACCTCCATCCTGCCTAGTCTCTGTTGCATTTGTGCCTAAACATAGACCTGCTTAAATTGAGAAAACCTGCATGCATACATCAATAATATAGTTTCAGCCCCATTTGGAATTATAACTTGACAGTGAATGAATAAGCAAGTGTCTTGTATTGATGCTTCTTTGTCTAGTGTGCGTGCACACGAGTGTGAGCGCACATATGTATGACTGTATGACATTTGCACAGGCTCAGTAGCTCACCCTGCTGTGTACAACACCTCAGTGCCTGCATGTGGTGTCTGAATTATGTAAAAGTCCCACTGTCTGCTATGCTGGAAGACACACTGTAGATGTGTGTCGTGACTACAGTTGGGCATTTGAGAGGCCAAAAAAAAGATTTCTGTAAGATGACAGCAAAGATGATGAAAGGTTGACTCTAAATATGTGCTAGAGAGTAAAGGAAAACTGCAGTGCTTGCTTTTTTTTTTTTTTTTCTTGCTGCAGGTCATCCCTGTGCCCCTTATAAAAAGGCATGCGGTCCAATTTAAGCAAATGCTGTGGTATGTGCGGTGCTTTGGGGTTAACCCAGGCTAACTTGGGCAGACCCAGCCCTCCTCTGCTCAGCTTGCCACTGTAGGAAAAGGGTTTCTGCAGAGGTGAATTATTCATGACTCTTTAGAAGAGTGCAGTCAAACCCCCCACCCTGTATTTCCACTCACGAAACCTGATATGCCAGGTTCACACATAATTTTAGACAGCAATAGAGCACATGATGATTCATTTTGAAATAATTTCATTTCAATGGGACCTTGCGCTGTTTTATCTAGCTGGAATTCATTGTGAGTAAATAATTGAATGTTTTATATCTTTCAAATTTGTTGTCCAGCTCTGTGAGGGTGGGGTTGTGCATTATGTAAGTCACTGCTGCTATGAGGGAGAAATGAACATGCAGTAGAGCAACATTTGGCACTCCCTAGAGCAATTTGCTCCTTGCAGCAGCCTTGCAGGGAATGGGACATTTCCGTTAGATGGTCTTCTGTTGTCGGTGTGCAGGGCATTGTTGCTGATCTAGAAGGGAGTGGTAGGTTTGAGGTGTGTAGAGCAGCGGACAGCTTGCAGCTAAGGGGAAAGCTGGAAGCTTAAGGTGGTGGATGAGATTGCAAGATATTGAAGAAAATGGACAAAGGTGGATGAGACCAATGACACAAAGCCCCTAGCTGCAGTGTAGAGAGGGTGCAGCCACCGTGATGAATAAACCCTCGAACATACACACCCCAAACTATGGATATATTGCAGATAAACATGTTTTGTTAAAACAATAAATGAATATTATATGTCACTCATTTTGAATCTTTTTGTGATATTTAGAAAGCCACGTAAATGTATTTTGTAAGCATCCTTACGCCTATCCTTACTGAATTTTGCCTCTTCAATGTAAGCGTTCTCAGGTCTCTAATCACTTTTATAAACTTTTTTTTCCGTAATAGAAACTGTCCTTTTTCCTCAGGATCGTAAGCTGTCAAAAGTGGAACGTCAGCGCTTCAAGGAAGAAGCCGAGATGTTAAAAGGTCTTCAACATCCAAACATTGTCCGCTTTTATGACTTTTGGGAGTCTCCGCTCAAAGGGAAGAAATGCATTGTATTAGTAACAGAGCTTATGACATCAGGCACACTAAAAACGTGAGTACTGCAGAGTTTTTAACACCTTCAAATATACATTGAGAGACACACTACACAAAATGTACAAAATAAATGAAATTGGTCTCATTTACTGAAGGCATGTGAAACTAAAAAATGTGCTCTGTCTCCATTCTGCAGCTATCTGAAGCGGTTTAAGGTAATGAAGCCCAAGGTGCTGAGGAGCTGGTGCAGACAGATCCTAAAAGGCCTTCATTTCCTCCACACAAGAACTCCTCCAATAATTCATAGGGACCTGAAATGTGATAACATATTTATCACTGGACCTACAGGGTCTGTCAAGATTGGCGATTTAGGACTGGCAACACTGAAAGCAGCCTCTTTTGCAAAAAGTGTCATAGGTAAGGCACAGCAGACCTTTGCAGGATTTAAATATGCTGATCACAACAGAGAGGCAAATTATGTGTATATTACTCAAACTGTTGTTTCAGGCACTCCAGAATTTATGGCTCCAGAGATGTATGAAGAGCACTATGATGAAGCTGTGGATGTCTACGCCTTTGGCATGTGTATGCTAGAAATGGCCACCTCGGAATACCCCTATTCGGAATGTCAGAATGCAGCACAGATTTACCGTAAAGTCACAAGTGTAAGTCCAACTTTAATACATTATTTACGTCTTGTAGAAACAACAAAAAGTATGTGCAAATTTTGCATTGTTGGACAACTTCTTCCTGTCTTGCCTTTTTTTACATGTGTCTTGGTAAGCGTGTGTAAGCATGGCACATTTTGGCTTTATGCCAAAATACCATTTTGGAGTACTTCATTGGTCTCCTTTATGCATTGTTATCATGGTCTCTAAAAAACTAGTTGTTTTTGCAACAGCTGGACTGGACGTTTTTCTTACGCCATACAGTGGAACTTTCGTTAGTGCCATTAATCCTTTCCAGAAGGTCCGACTCTCACCGGAATGTAATTTATCTGAATCAATGTTTGCTATAAGAAATAATATTAATACAATTATTCGTTCTTTACATGCAGAAAACAGTTTAAAATTCATATAAATACTAGGGCTGTCAATTAATTAAAATATTTAATCACAATAAAATTTGTTTGGCCATGATTTTGTCCATAGTTAATTTGTAATTAATCGCAATGTTTTTATCTTATAGTGTACGTAATAAAAGACGTTTTTAATACACCTATCAACATATGACTGAATAATGTGTTAATATTTAATGTGTTTAATATTTGTTTATTAAACATTGTGTTTTTGGGTTGGTTTTTTCCCCCAAAAAAGCTCAACACAAAATGAACCTCAATGTATGAAAAACAAACACAATGTACAAGTAGACATTAGTAATGTAAACTGTTCATCACTCAAACATCATTCTCTTCAAACAAACAATCTTGCAAAGTATAACTGTGACTAACATTGCACATAAAAGTTTGCCAAGACACCCACCAACTAAGTGAAATGAAAACGGGGTGTTCGAGAAAAAGATATTGACAACTTACTAATAAAGTCTCAAGAACAGTCAGTAGTTTACAGAACAAGGACTGCACCCATTAAACTGTAATAGTCAGGCTCTAGCTCGGGGATCGGCAACCTTTAGCATGAAAAGCGCCATTTGGCCCCTTCCTCCTCTTGGAGCCACAAAACCTATTTGACCACAAAACTGAAGGTAACACTATTATATAGTGTCCTTAAAAGTATTGTCACGTTCCTTTTATGTCTTCCTGTTCCCGTACTTAAGCCTTCCCTACTGATTTTGAAGTTAAATTTCTTATTTGTGTAAGCATACTTGGCCAATAAAGCTGATTCTGAACATTCACAATCAAAGCATTGATTAATTCCAGTTTCAGTACCCCTCTCTGTATCGTCATTGTTAATTAGCGACAAAGTAACCTAATGAACAATGGCAAAATAGTTGCGTTGTGGTTTCTTACCAAGGTGACACACCAGAAATCACTACACCTAGCACTTTGATGGTGAATTGCACAGCACACGATCAACTCCAATGCAGAACTTTGAGAGGCCCATGACAGGGTAGTGATTATGCAGAAACATAACTCAGATGGAGCCACAGCAGAAAGATAAGAGAGCCGCATTCGGCTCTGCAGCCGTGGGTTAGAGACCCCTGCTGTAGCTTATACTTCTACTACTACTTCCAAACACTCTATTATAGAAACATACAACACACTCTTTTACACACACTTAATCTCACTGACTTTAGTTCCTGCTCCTGAATTAGCAAGATGCTATTGAGTATGTTTTAAGATAAAATACAATAAGAACACAGTTGAAGTCACGCAGTATAATAATAACACTGCAAAATATGCAATATGTGTATGCTAACCAGAAAGTGTATGCAAACTGAGGCAAAAGATCAATCCAATCGAAAACCACACTAACTAATCGAGGTTCCACTGCACTTCTCCTTGTTGGCATGTGATATGTCAATATTTAATGTTGACATTTATTTTCCTTTAGGGAGTCAAGCCAGCCAGTTACAACAAGGTCATGGATCCAGAAATCAAGGAGATTATTGGGGAGTGCATCTGCCAAAAGAGAGAGGAGAGGTAAGTCCCATCAAGGTGTCTCAAGCTTTCGTTACCATAAACATAACAAACATAACTCGTAAAACTTTTTGGTACAAAAGTGAGGAGCAATTTAGTGGTTCATTTCTGTCACAGTGACAGTGGACGTGGACATGGACAACTTGCTCTACTGGGACAGGGTCAATTTATTGGCCGCCTCCTGAGAACCACTGATCTATGTACTTAAGCAACAGATTTCCACACTACTTAACATGCCGCTAGCCGAACATTCGGCTAGTGTCCAAATTGCACAAACAAAATAATCAATCTGGGGAAAAAAATCTTGTATTAAAGAATAAATGCAAAAAATAGGAACAAAAATTACAATAGATGTATTTTAAAATATGGAGTTACTTTTTAGTCACCATGTTTTGGCCACCTGACTTGAAACTTCATTGTACATTCCAATAGGTATACCATCAAAGACCTCCTGAACCATGCCTTCTTTGCTGAGGACACAGGAGTGAGGGTGGAGCTTGCTGAGGAGGATGATGGGAAAAAGACCTCAATAGCCCTGAAATTGTGGGTGGAGGACCATAAAAAATTGAAAGGAAAGTATAGGGAAAGCGGAGCCATTGAATTTACGTTTGACCTGGAAAAAGAAGTCCCAGAAGTGGTGGCGCAAGAGATGGTATGAAAAAATGAGACTGAAGCAAAAAAAATTCAATTTCACTTTTACATAGCCTGGTAGTCATATTCTTTCATTTTTTAGGTGGAGTCTGGATTCTTTCATGAAAGTGATGCTAAGACTGTTGGAAAATCCATTAGGGATCGTGTGGCACTGATCAAATGGAGAAGAGACAGAACCGTATCAGCTGCTAATCAAATGGATGGGGCAAATGGGTTCCAAGTGGCACCTTCTCTGGGTGTTGCTCCAAGAGATGCACATGCAAGACAGCCTCCTTTGCTGGAACCAGAGCCAGACTCTGAGCACCACAACCGACAGCATACCCCGCCAGCCAGTGTCACCTCAGTCACATGTAAGCCGGTCTTCCACAGCCTGTTTGGGGGGTGGGTAATGTATGGCACTAGATTGTTGAGTATAAACGCTATATACAGTACACAGACTTAGGGCTTGTCAGACAAATAAACCCTTAATGCAGCAGTACAGTGAGCTATCTGTTCAAATGTGCTAAAGCCTAATCTTAGACATTTTTATGATTGTCTCATTTGTGTCTCCATAGCAGACAGCACTTTTGACAGTGGCAAGGGCTCCACTGTGTACTCGGATTCTCACAGCAGCCAGCAGAGTGTCCTCTATCAATCCCTACTGGAGCCTATCACTATGGCAACTCAACAGGTCTGTATTCAGATCATACAGACCCATGTTGACCCTGTACGTTCAGATTGGTAAAAAATATGTGCAATCATGTCATATTAAGAGGTTCAAATTGTCATAAGGTCATACTGTTGAGTTAATTCGTAGTGGTTATGCAAGATTTGGACCTGCTAATTATGAATGTGTGTTTTGCCTTTTGGGTTGCTTCTCAATCAGTGCCAGCGAAATATACTTTTTCATACAGATCGACCTCACGCCTGTGAAACGGGTGAAGTATGGGGGAGTCCGCTTAGCCCAGAACTTACTCGTTTTGGAGCTGCAGCACGCAGAGGAAGTGCTCCTGTCATTGATACTCACCACAAAGAACGCATTGCTCAACTCCATGCTCTAAAACAGTCTTGGAGATCAGTTAGTCCCACCTCTTTAGTGATAGAAAACCAATGGGGAGGCTGAAGCTACCAGTGGGAATATGACACTACCTGTAATTAGTGGCCGTAGACACTCTGACATTAGCAATCTAACCTGCCATCATAGCAACCATTTCGTAAAGCAAAGAGGTTATTTGTGGCAGGGGTCACTCTCCTTGCTTTATATGGGGTCACAAGGAGTGATCCAGCACCATCCATCCTGTGATTCAAAATACTCCCTGTCCTCAATGGGGACTTTGCTAAGCACAAGTTTAGGAAATCTTAAAAGTTCAAGTGATTGTTTAGATTTCCTACTTCTACACAATTCACTGTTCAATATAATCAATCAAAAAGGAAGACCGTGTCGTACTGCATCAACTCCATCAGTTTCCCTCAGAACTCCCCGTGCTGCTCAAGTTTGCAGCCTGAAGGGTCAGCTCCAGAGTGCCAGTTTATTTGGGGATAAAGAGACTCCTCATGTATGCGAGGACAGATTCTTTGCAAGAGAGCAGCAAATTGCCAATACTGTAGAAGTGGTAGGTTGAAACAATAGACTAGATTTTTTCTTGCCTTTACAATGGCCAGCATTATTCTGTTTGGAAGGGATCTGATCTCCTATCCACTTGCTGAGTCTTGTTTCCTCCCTAGGCTCCCAAAGCTCACCACAATTTGCAAAATCATAAGCCTGCTAAGGGCAAAAAAATTTGATGTTGATTGTCTAACAGTCAGTATCTCCCTGCTGATTAACTAGTCACTGCTTTTCTCTTTAAAGAACAGATGATAACACGTTTCTTTACTGGTCCAATGCAACAGCTCCATTCCTCTTTTACCTCCTGTGCAAATCACCTTTTCCTGAAGAAAGTGTGATCCGCCTTTGTTTTTTGTCTTATGTCTAGATTTTAGCTCTTTGTATACTCACATTAAATGTTAATAATGGTTAAAAAAAGTTACCAGTACACAATTTGTAAATATCCCTTCTTTTATGCGTTTAGGCCAGTTCTGTGGGTCACCAGAATCAATCAGCAGACCTCACATCTCACCAGTTCCTCCAGCCAGGACAAAGTTACCCTTCTGCTCTATATGCTTGCCAACCCGGTACTGCAACACCAAGTCAAGCTAGTTCATGCTCAGTCAATCACTATCATGTAGCCAGTGGTTGTTATACATCTCCAAGTGTGCAACAGTCAAAATTAAGTATTTCAGCATCAGCTGGGCCACCACTTGTTGCACAGTGCTATCAGACACAATGTCACCAAGCACAGCAAGCAACTTTCAACTGTGTTGCTTCAATCCAGCAACAGACCTATTCTGTGTCAGGTTATCCCACCTCAGTTCAGCAACAAACTACAGAGGCTACAATTTCTATACCAGCACAGCAGTCTGAACAAAGTTGCTCTCCTACATGTGCCTCCTCAACTATGGTAGCAATGGCCAAGTGTCATTTGGCAAAAGCTCCTTGTGCATTGCAGCAGGTTCAGACTGTGATTAAACCGCCAAATCAGCAGAATGGCCTTAGCTCGTCTGCGACAGCACTTTATAGCCAACAGATTCCCATTCAAGACTATCAACAATGTTTCATGCAAAATGCTCAATGCAGTATGCAGCAAACCCAAGATGGTAGACAGAGTTGCATTCAGACACAACTTCAGTGTGGCCCAGAGACAATACATAGTATACAAAAAATACATGGTATGCAGCAAATGTCACAGCCTCTTCGCCATTCTCAAAGTCTTCATTCATCTGGTCAACAAGAAGTACACCCCCCAACGCTTCAGCAGAAAAACCAGGACACCATGCCGATAGCAGTACCACAGTCAAGCCAGGGTATATCCCAGCCTATGATCCAACCAGACCAGGCTGCAGCCACAAAGCAGCACTATTCTACCACCAGTTTAACCGATGTGGGCTCTCAGAGTTATGCACATTGTGGCCTTAGCGCAGTGCAGCAACAGGCTCAGAGTCAGTACCTAGCTGCACAGTCATCTCGTACACCACAAGGCTATGGAGGAGTTCCCCAGGTGCTGACTCATCACTGCCAGGCTGCTCAGGTGAATAAATTTTTTAGTTTTACTTTTTGGTCTAGCCAATTTTAGATAATTCCATTATACACTGCTCAAAAAAATTAGAGGAACACTTTGAAAACAAATCAGATTTAAACGGGGGAGGGAAATGATCTTGAATATCTTTCCTGATAATGAGTAGGTGATGTATTAGTAATAAAATGATGCCACATAAGTTGATAGAAATGAAAATGATCACCCTATAGAAGGAGGAAATCAAAGACACCCCAAAAATGTAAGTGAAAAAATGATACAACAGACTGGTCGTTTTTGCTAAAATGTCATTATAGCAACTCAAAATGATTGTCAGTAGTTTGTGTGGCCCCCACGTGCTTTGGGGCATGCGCCTAATGAGACCACGGATGGTATACTGGGATATCTCCTCCCAGATCTGGATCAGGGCATCACTGAGGTTCTGGACAGTCTGAGGAGCAACCTGGCGGCGCCGGATGGACCTAAACATAATGTCCCAGAGGTGTTCTATTGGGTTTAGGTCAGGTGAACGTGGGGGCCAGTCAGTGGTATCAATTCCTTCGTCCTCCAGGAACTGTCTGCATACTCTAGCCACATGAAGTCGGGCATTGTCGTGGACCAGGAGAAACCTAGGTCCCACTGCGCCTGCATAGGTTCTTACAATGGGTCCAAGGATTTCATCCCGATACCTAATAGCAGTCAGGGTGCCATTATCTAACCTGTAGAGGTCTGTGCGTCCTTCCAGGGATATGCCTCCCCAGACCATCACTGACCCACCACCAAATCGGTCATGCTGAATGATGTTGCAGGCAGCATAACGTTCTCCACGGCATCTCCAGACCCTTTCATATCTGTCGCATGTGCTCAGGTTGAACTTGCTCTCGTTGGTGAAGAGCACAAGGCCCCAGTGTCATATTTGCCAATTCTGGTGGTCTATGGCAAATGCCAATCGAGCTGTACGGTGCTGGGCATTGAGCACATGGTCCACTACAGGATGTCGGGCCCTGAGGCCTCCCTCATAGAGCCTGTTTCTGATTGTTTGGTCAGAAACATTTACACCTGCTGGAGGTCACTTTGTATGACTCTGGCAGTGCTCTTCCTGTTCCTTCTTGCATAAAGGAGCAGATACGGGTCCTGCTGAGGGTTTAAGGACCTTCTACGGCCCTGTCCAGCACTCTTGGAGTAACTACCTGTCTCCTGGAATCTCCTCCATGCTCTTGAGACTGTGCTGGCAGACACCGCAAAACTTCTTGCAACGGTACGTATTGATGTGCCATCCTAGAGGAGTTGGACTACTTGTGCAACCTCTGTAGCGTCCAGGTAGCGCACCATGCTATCAACAGAGATGTTGATCCAAGCCAAATGAAAAACTACAGCAGTAGAAAGTCAATCAGTATAAAATCAGCCAAAAGAGATGAGGAGTCAGTGGCCTCAACCTGGAAAACCATTCCTGTTTTGGGGTCTGTCTCACTGTTGCCCCTCTGATGCACCTGTTGTTGATTTCTTTAACAACAAATCAGCTGAAACTGATTAACTACCCCCTCTGCTACTTAACTGACCAGATCAATATCCCTGAAGTTTGACTGATAGGTTACTATACTCTGATTAAAAGTGTTCCTCTATTTTTTTTGAGCAGTGTATATGTAAAGTGTACAGTTCCATTGAAACCGCTCAAACAGAAAAAGTTGTGCATCCATATTATTTCATTTACGTCAGTATAATGTATGTGTTCTATATTTAACTGTAAACTGTGCATTCTTTTGAATTTCTTCGGATTGTATTCTCTTTCTTGGTTTTATTCATGTCGTGTAGGACATGTCTGGTGGTCAGAGCATTACATTGGCTGAGCAAGATGGATTGAGCCATGGACAAAATCTACCCCACTCAGTGTGCAGTTTCGCAGCCCAGACAATGTCTGATCAGCAGCCGCTGGCGGAAACAGCTGTCCGTCAGCAACTGCAATCGCTGCAGATTTTATCACCACCAGAACCAGCACACTCATGCCAGGTACTGTCAATCTGCTATGCTGCAAATACTACCTGTTCAATTATGTTGTTGTTGTTCCCCCAATTACTTTAATCTCTAGCTCATTCGTGCCTTGGAATATTTTTGGACTGAATTATAATGTTAACTGAAAACTAAGTCATTTTTGTTTAGACAATATGATTTTCTCTTTTATTCCATTTCTTTCTTTTCCCCTTTAGTTTTCTTCACAGCATCCCACTGTTTGGGCGATGGCAGCTGTTCCTGACTGTCAAGCCTCCTACCATCATTCACACACTTACCTTCACTCTTCAGCATCTTCTCTTAACCATGTCTTTCTTTCTCCTGGTTATACATTCCCTATAACTCCCGCTGTTTCTCCGCTTTCCCCTATTCACAATGATAATGTCTCGGTTTCATCCATACCAATGTTGCTGAAACCTCACCCTTCATCTGTGCTGGGTAAAATGCCAACTCCCACATCTCCAAATGATCAGGGCACAGCTGCAATGCAGCAAGGTGTCAGAGACGATGTCTGTTACTCGGAACCTTCATTTGTATCAGCTCTAACCACACATCCCATATACACACTCACCAGCTCGTCTCTGAGCACACACCCGCCCACAAATGACAGCGCTCTTACCCAGGTAAATATAATGCCTGTGACTAAATGTCAAATTTCACCATGCAGGTGTGAACTGAGAAATGTTTTGGATGTATGCGTGGGCTCTGTTTAGTTTTAGTTCATTAAAAAAAAAAAAAATCTTAAACTGCGATTATCATTTTTAATTTGTCTTTGGAAGAAGACAATGGTCAAACATCCCACCCTTATGCAGCCAACTCTTCTCACACAGCCATCTGTCTTCTATGCACCTGTACAGAATGTGTCAGACCAGGACACACCTTCTACCTGTGGTCATTTGGGAAATCAAAACCAAAGTCAAGTTCAGAACCACTTTCCCCCTCTTCATTCCTCTGAGTCTCAGAGAGCATCATTTGGGTCTGCAGTTTCAAGCCTGACAAAGCAACAGCTCAGTGGTCCAGCTGAAGCCAACGGAGAGGTGAACATTGAAAATTTTCACTAAGCTTGAAGTGACTTGGCTAGATGCCTGTCCGTATCCAAAGTTGTTGAGACATGCAATTAATTTTGATCCACGTGACATCAGGCTATATGTCATTGAACATTATGGCTGGCTAGTATTGGGTAAAGTATTGGGCAACTGCTCATATAATTGGCAAATAGGCCTCAAATAGCAGATATTGCTATTTCTGCTGTCAGTCCAAAGTCACTAATCAGAAATATATTGAGCTTAGACAGTTAATGTTCATTCTTTTGAACATGAGTTTATTTCTGCTTTTTAAAATGTACTCTTTATAGGATCAGGCTGCAGAAAAACACACTGGTGGACAAAGCTATGACAGGTACTACTACTGTAAGGTATTATTCTCAAGCTATATTTGCTGGTCATAGGCCAGTGGTCAAATAATTGTATAATAATTTTTGCACATATTATTGCATTTTTCCTTGATAAAAAAGCAATAACTCATCTAAAATTAAAGTTGTTTCAGTAGTTAAGTTATATTTAATTCAATAATACTGACCTAGAATTTCTTTCTTCTTAAAAACAGTGTCAACTCTGATGCCACATCAGGCAAGGAGATGAGTGATGGCTATGAAGGAGCACATGGTAGTAAAGGGGAAGTGAAAGTCCGTAAACACCACCGTAGGTCAACACGCACTAGGTCTCGCCAGGAAAAGATTAGCAGGCCAAAGCTCAGCATGTTAAACGTACGTTGCCAAACACATCATTTAAAAGTCAAATGTCTTGCCTCCATTTCAACAGTATTTGCAGTGTGTTATCTGATTGCAGGTATGTAACACAGGGGACAAGATGGTCGAGTGCCAACTGGAAACACACAATCATAAAATGGTCACTTTTAAATTTGACCTGGATGGGGATGCACCTGAAGAGATTGCTACATATATGGTATGTAGCAAAAACTGTTCCACAAAAGTTTGGGATAATTATACACCATAAACCAAGGGTCTCAAACTTGCAGCCCATGGGCCATTTGCGGCCCAAAAGACGACATTTTGTGGCCCCCATCGTTGTATGAAAATTTAATGTTAATGCGGCACCCACGAAGTGAAGAAACAGCAAGTATTTATTTATGTGAAGTGTAAGATTAAAGTTATCATCCTCTTTGTTTTAAGGGCGGGTCACTACCATCGTTTAAGATGCATACCGCCACCTACTGTACCGGATGAAAGTTCTCAATGGAATCGCGGGATGTCAATACACAACATGACCGTCTCACTCAGGGTGTCATAAACAGACATTTGTAAGACAATCCCGCAAAGGACACTGGGAAGCGGAAGTGCTCCCAGCAACACTACAATATGAATGACACAGTGTTGCGTTTGGAGTTGACGAACCTACCAATCACAGTGGGGTATAACACTCTCAGGGGTGTGACATTTACTGGGCTTGATGCAAGCAGACAAACATTTTTCAATGAGTGAAATTTAACGCAGAGTTGCCATGGAATTTTTTTTTCTGTGCCTGGCTAGGTAAGTGTGGACATTCATCCCAGCTTGCTGTTCACATCCAAAAAAGTGTTTTAAGTTGCTGCCCAGCGTGACATTATACAACGTGTATCAGTTATCTTTCTCTCCGAATAAATCAAAGTGATGGGTGCGCAGCGAGATAAAGGAAGCGTGGAGAACTCGTTGGTGTGGGTTGCCGTCTAAGTCCAGTCGAATCTGTGTGGGGGTGGGCATTTCGTGCGTCGGGTAGTCGGGCTGAACGCGCTGTGTGTTGTTGCCCCCGTCCACTCCCATGTTAAATGAAAAAAAAAATGCGCTTTGATGGCCTGATAGTAGATGGGGGTTGCAGCGCGTTCCGTCTGGTTGTGGCGTGCCCTCCTGTGGATCTGGTCTGGTTCACAGTGTAGAGACCATTGATGAATTCCTTGCTTTATTTTTTTTTTAAATCTCGCTGCATAGTCTACACCGGGGGTTGTGTGAGTGGAATTGATGTCAGGGCTATTTATAGGGCTGCACCGTTCTACGTGCATCGGCTAAACACGACACGCCAAGTGAATTAAAATACAGTATATTCCACAGACCCAAACGGGTCTTTTTTTTAACCAAGTGTGGCTCAGCTACTGTATGTGAGAGGAAGCAAAGCCAGGAGTAAAAAGTAGACAAGAGAAGCCATTTTCAGAAAAAAAAACACTGACTGAGGTTAAAGAAGTGTAAAACTGAAAACTGAAATTTATTACTGATTTAAATAGTTATTAGTTCTTAATTTATGTATTTGTTCATTGATCGATTGTTTTATTAGTAGTTTTGTAGAGAAAACTGTTATACAGTTAACAGTACAGTATGTTCTATACAAATTGACTTCCAAAGAAGGGACGTACCCGAGGAAAGTTATTATCTTGTTTACACGAGGCTTCTTGTTCCTTTTATTTTGTTTGTTTATTTATCTGTTGATTGAGAATTTTATTAGTGGTTTTGTACACAACTCGTTTACACCAGTGCGTTTGTCTATTTCATTTTGTGATAAAAAATACACTTTTGAGAAGATTGGGTTAAAAAAAAAAAAATTTAATTGTGCGTGTGTGAATGTGCCAGCCAGACTCCGCCTCATGCGGCCCCGAGATAAATTGAGTTTGAGACGCCTGCTGTAAACACGCTGTATTGATTATTGATTTTTGTATATTTAGGTATTTTAAGCCATTGTATGTAGAATTATTTTTCTTTTTTCAAATATACCTAGACCAGTGTGTGCCTTATTAAATTTTAGAAAAAAATGCTGTTTTTAATTACCTTTCCACAGGTGGAGAACGATTTCATCCTACCTTTAGAGAAAGAAGTTTTCATTGAACAGCTGAAGGACATAGTAGATAAGGCTGAGGACCTGTTGAGCGAAGACACTGAGGGTGAGAGGAACTCGGACCAGGCAAGCAGTCCTGCGAGTGACAGAGCTGGCACATTTACAATGGAGGTGAAAGAGGATTATTTATGCAATAATTCTAGACAGAGTGCACATTCTGTTTCTAGTAACCTCTCTCTGTTTTTGGGCAATTAAGTCTTGTGTCCCAAGCACCCCACAACAGGTCTACCAACAAAATGGTAAGACATTTAAACTCTTAACTCTTAACATACTATATGTGGTTGCTCCAAAAGAATAAATTTGCACTTTTGATTCCTATACTATATATATCCAACTATATGCTGAATACTGTAGTATGGTAACTAATATTATTGTATATAACTATATATTATAAAACTAATATAATATTATAGTATAGTAATTCCATCCATCCATCCATCCATAATATTTGAAATTCCAATTTTAATGGTTAAGTGGTGGGTGTATTCCTTGCTGAATCCTAATCTTACATTCTTACATTTTGTCTTTGGCAGTCCTTCACACTGGCAAGCGCTGGTTTATCATCTGCCCAGTTGCTGAAATGCCAATCCAAGACCAAGAGAAGACTTCTTCGTTCAACTCGGCAGACATGGGTATGCTTAGCACACTGGTCTGACACATACTGAACACTGAGTCATCTCTTAGGTGATCATATGATATAGTTAAGACATTTTAAATATTAATAATTAATTTTACTGATTTTGTTGGATTATTTTATATCATCTGTTAGGGGTGTCACGAGACAAGATTGGGTCCACGGGAATAAGACAAGATGTTAACTATTCATTTTAAGAAAAGTACAATAAAAAAATATATCACTGGACAAACAGACTTTATTTAACTCAGTCAAAACAATGAAGGGGTGTTTAGAAATGTTTATTGTCCCACAAATTGACGCTCAAAGATTCAACATTAGTCAACATTTTTTGAGACCAAATAAACCATTGTTATGATAACGTACTGTATACTAATAATACCTAATAAGAATAATTGAACTCACTGTTTTTCTCTTATCTGTTTGCCATCTATTTATATGAGAGCTGTCCTTAAAAACAATTCATATTAAAACAATATGTAAATTTCTACAGCATTTAAAGGGCATGGAAAGTTTTTTTTTTAATGTTAATCTTTTTTTTAGTATATGTAAGCCCATTCAAATAATTCTGCGAAATTTGGTTGTAATAGGAAGCCTATGTATAAAGTTAAGCACTTTTGAAAAAGTTAAATGTGAATTTGCGCCCACAGAAACTTAAACTAAGTAGTTAGTTGACCACTAGGGGGCGAGTCGATTACGCCATACCTGCTGCAAGTCAGAATCAGCCGAGGTAGTCAACGTGGAGTGGAGTGATGAAGGAAGCAGTGATTTCGAGGATGTTTTTGTCCATAGCAAGTCACATTTGGAGGTTCAACCTTACATGTTTGAAGCAGTCGTACACAAGGAAAACAAGGATGAAGACGTTTCCAGTGATAATGTTGAGGAGGAAGAAATAGAGGGGGAAACATGCAGGAAACAATGACCGGGAAGTTGCCATCTTTTTTGTTTACATACGCATACGGTACATGTACATAGTTCAGTAAGCCGTCATAGCCTAGCAAAACAAACTCTAACATCTATAAGCTATTCTTACCAGTCCATGTTTTTACTAGCTCCTCTTTTGAAAGCTTGCAGATTTTCTATTCATGCCAAGCATATTCATTTACCAATTTATTTATTTTCTCTTTTTAAGTGTCAATGTGACAAGCGGTGTGCTCCACAAACATTGGGGACAATTTCAATGTGGTGTAGTGACTATTCTCCAGTCATGGCAAAGAAGGAGGAATTTGAGCCAGATGTTCGTAAAATGCGTTGGATCAGCTGGAAATGCATAGTACAGTCCTTTTCTTTTGGATTGTGGCGAGTACCTTCTGTGCAGTTTGGAGCGACACAATTAACCATTTTTTGGCAAAATTGAATAAAACCATGTGAAAATAATGTTCCAAGCACAATAAAAGCACGCCGTGATTGTGTGCCCTGTATGGTACGCATTCATCTGTGGCAGATCTGACGTCACGCATCGAAAATTGTCGAGCGATCCCGATCATTCCGAGTGCGTCGAACAATACAAGTTCGTTTGCTAGGGTTTCTTTTAATCAAAACTGCTTAGTAAAAACACGATAAAGGGCTGTAAAACCAGTTTTGTAATTGATTATTTCCATTAAAACTCTCTTAAAATCTACATTAGATGCATTTTGAAAAATTTACCTTTCCATGCCATTTATAGACAAATTGATGTGGTTTGTATTAGTTATTATTGACACTTTAGCTTTTTCTAGTTATCTATTGCTTTTTGCTCTGTTTTTCCACTTTTGCTGGGTTTCTGTTTTTTATATTTGCAAGGAGCCACGTTCCACATATAGCCCATGTGGCACCCTTTGGACACCCATGTGTGTTTTGCAAGAAAGGCATAGTGCAGCAAGGCGACAGAGGATTGTGTCTAAACGCTACTTTCTAGGCACTGTTTGTCAAGGACATTGAACTGCATTATATGGGTGGAGCTCACTTCTGCTCGCCTGCTCAGTGGATTCTTCAACTTTGTTGATGGCTTGTATTTAATTACCAAATAATTGTGTGACGCAATAAAAACTTTTAAGCGCACCCTTACGCACTAAATATACCGACAATGTCGCTAAATTGTCAATACAGATCTCTTCCATGTATGTGGTATGTCCTGAAACAGACCCAGTGATTGCTGGTATTTTAAAGTGGACGCTGAGCCAAATGCAATGAGCGTCAACTGACTGCTCTGTGATTAAGGATGCAGACAAGTCCCAACATCTACATGGGTTGATCAAACATTTGGTCAAAATTGTTAATGCTAATAGACAAACAACCACGCGTCACTTGCTTTCACTGATAGTGTGAACACATACAGTAGGTAGGTTGGATACCAAGGTGTGCCTAAAGCACTTAATGTGCGCTTCCAGTAATGTTTTGCACACTACCAGTTCCATATTACTGTATTTCATTTATCGACGCCATAGTTCAGTCTTTGCTGATTTCTGCTGGCCCTGTTGTTGCGATACAGCACCATTTAATCTCACAAGATCATATGTAGAAGAAAGCAAATCAATGTGTGCTCTGTTCCTCCTGTTAGAGGACAGGTGCAGCAATTTGAGTTTCTTCTGGGAGGTCAGTTATATAATAGAGAGCCACTGCAGTGGTTCGTGGCAGCAAAGAAGGCAAGATTTATACTCTAGTTGACAGAACTGTGAGTGAAGACAAACAATTATGTAATACCGATGAGCACAAAGGACTCTGTTCCACTTTTCTACAGCCTCAACTGCTCCTAATCTTTTCAGCTCTTGAATAACTGTTGGCTTTTACCTTTTACAGAATCTGAAAAGTCTGCCACACTGTCTGGAAAACTGATCAGCAACACACCTCCATGTTCAACTGCTACATCTTTATCTTCGCAAAGCACTTTGTCCACATCAGTGCGACTTCAAGAACAAAACACCGGCGTAGCCCAAGTCCTTCTGCCAGAGTCCACTGTCATTAAAACAAAACCCAGTGCTGTGGCTGTTAACCAAAGTGACACTCTTCCTGTTGAAGAACCTTGCATCTCTGCTGTGTCTATAGTGACTGATGTCCCATGCTGTGCATTTGTGCCACCGATGTCTCTGGATGTAAATATTATTGATAAAGTAGCTGGTTTGGCTACACAAACAAGTCATGGCAATCCGTCTAGTCCTACTGGGGACCTGCCCTTACTAACCACTCATCAGTCTGTGGTCCTCCAGCAACCCTATCCCACACCTATACCGCCAGCATCAGTCATCTCCCAACCCCAGAGTCCAGCGCATCAGACCTCCGTCTCATTAGGTCATCCAAGTGGAGGGCCTGTAGAGTCAGACAGTGAGGGCCCACGCCGGGTGGAGTTTGTTGATCGCACCATTAAGACTTTGGATGAGAAGCTGAGAAATTTATTGTACCAAGAACATGCTCCCTCCCAGCATTCCAGTGCTGTGTCTGACCCTCATACCTCCAACACAGAAGCGGTCAGCTCAACATCTGTCTCAGATGGCCAGAGTAGTGAGGGGCCACTTACCAAGAAACAGGGGGAGCCATTGGTAAACACTGAAATTGTGTGCGTTGTGTGTGTGTGTGTTAGTGTACATATGGGCATATATTTGTGTGATTTATGTATGACTGCATCACAGACTTGTGGCACGATTGGTTTGACTACTGGCAAGGGGACTTTTGACTTTCTTTGGGCTTACATGTAAATCTGTGTTTCTCTTAGCCTCAGATTCCTGAAAGTCTAGATTGTGTGGGTGCACAAAGTGACTCCATTTTGGCTGGTAGGTAATCACTGTTTTGTGTAATATCGTTGTCTCAATACTATTACAATTCATTGTTTGTTTTTACTCCTGTAGCTTCTAATTCAAACAGAAGAGATGTGACTGTGAGTTCTGGTTCCTATAACTTCAAAAGCTGTTTTGAAGTAAGATTTGTTTTATCTCAAATCTCTTGATGAGTATAGTATATTTCCTCGTTTGTAATGCAGTGTGGTCTGTGTTACCTTCTTTTGTCTCATACTGACCTCTTATTATGTTTGATTGAACCTTTCATTAGCACAACATGTTAATTGACAATTCATTGATGTTTTGCACATTGGGGAAATTTCTTTTTTACAGGTGAGACCCACATCACCAAATGTAATTTGCCAGGAGGAAAAAAGCAAGACTAGCAGCAGCACCTGCTTCTCACCAACTCCCTCTAGTGGTTCTCAAAGGTCCCACAGCCAACAACCAGATAAAAACGACTATGTTACTGCCGGAAGATCATCTTTGACTGCTGCAGCCGATAAAAGTACTGGTGCTTCCAGACTCCAAATTTGTAACCGCTTCTCCGCCCCACCAAACCTTTTCGAGGCTACACCGGTGTCCAGCACTGATGTCACACCTCAACATATACCACGGGCCATGACCATAGGCACGCCAACCCGTTATCACTACGCCAACTCGTCACACCTCTTCTCTGATTCTGCAGATGAGGACAGTAGCAGCAGCAAAGCGCCTACTCCTGCCCATGTCAAAACCCCAGCTCATGCTTTATCTGAGCACAGTGGAAATGACCTCGTGAAGAGGGCAGTGGCCTTTCTGAAACGCTCTGGTCGGAGCAAAAGCGAGCTGAGTACTGAATCACCGAACAGACAGCCATTGGAAATGAATGGTCACGCACCTTCACCTTTTACAGGACATGCCCACTCATCCTACATCAGTAGCGACAATGACTCAGAGTTTGAGGATGCCGACGTGAGGAAAGAACTACAGAAGCTGAGAGAAAAGTAAAGTAACTGACACATAAGCACTCCGCCACAGCATCAATGTAGTCATTATTTTGGTACATAAGAGCACATCAGGATAGAAATGTTAATTATCTCTATGTTAAAAATGCAAGCCATGCCTGATTGCATAACAGAAACGGTGAAATTTTGACATTTCTGTTGTATAGAAATATGGTGAATTCATATCAAACTGCTTTCTACATTTTAGACACATGAAAGAGATCTCGGAACTGCAAGCGTTTCAAAGGAGTGAAATTGAACATCTGTACAAAGAGCTTGGAAAAACTCTGCCCCCCAATGTTGGCCTACTTCATGCTGCTCCTCCCAGTGGACGAAGACGAAGGGCCAGTAAACACAAACTAAAGCCTGGAAAATTGCTCAATCCAATGGTGCAGCAGCTCAAAAGCAATCTCACCAACACCACCACTACAGTGGAGAGAAAAGGTGTGTGGGTTTAGCAGTGATGATACGTGGGTCCATGTGATGATTCATGTGCATGGGAGTGCATTGCAATAGCATCTGGTTCAGAGATAACATAACTATGTTACTCAGTAATTTTTTATGTCGCGCATCTTTGTTATCAGTCTCTTGTCTTTTTTTGCACCAAGGTGAAAGTACTGGCAGTTCATCTGGATCCCCCACCAAAAGTTCGATACTGTCTGACGGTTTTGCCCACTCCAGTGGTAGCTCCAGGTCTGGCAATCAGCGCAGCACAGTCCCAGAGCAGGTCCACACCCAGCAACCCTGTTCTTTGAAAGACTCTTTCTACTCTGACAACATCTGCACTGGGAAACACATTGACGAGACAACAAACTTAGCAAGTCAAGGTACACATTATAGGAGCCCACATAATGTTTACAGAAAATATCACATACTGTATATCTACAGCAGTGGTCTCAATCGTTTTTTGTGAGCTCTCTTTTACAAAATAAAAATTACAAAGAGCTTTTCATTTTTGTAACATTTATTTTTGGAGCACCCAAACAAACGGAATCTGATTGTTTTACCAGAACATTAACAAAATGCTGGTATCCACAACTCACATTTTGTATTTCAGAATGCATTTCTTTCTAATGTTCTCACATTATTAACTGAAAACCTGAATAAAAAGCAGGCTTATGGGCGCCTCGTGGTCGTGGGGGGCTACCTGGTGCACACAGGCGCTGCGTTGGTGACCCGTCATCTGCAGGATATCATTACAGACATGCAATACCGCAAAACACCGGCCAATGGTAAAGAGGAGATGTTGTCTATAGATGTTGTCTATACCAGGACCACATGTTATGAGGAGGAGCATCTAAGGAGGACTTAAGTCAGAGCTGGTCCCACCCAACATGGCACCCAGGCAAGATTATGTATGGTGCCTCACTCCGTCAGAAATGTACATACACCTACATAAGAAATTGATTGGGAGTGTTTTTACCACTGTCTTGAATTTAGAAGACAACATGCCACCCAATTTACATGGTTAACACATTACAAAAAAAAAAAAACTGAAATACAATACAAATACCTTTATCTCAAAACAATCCATCCATCCATTTTCTATGCATTTTCTATGCCGCTTATCCTTTTTAGAGTTGCGAGGTACCACAAAATAAAAATCCTGTAAATAAGTCAATAAATTATAACAGTAGTAATAAAATAAAAGTACAATCAACATGAAACAATTTAAATAACTTCAGCTTCCACAGAAGAACACATAAGCTACATCTACTCTGCAATAACTATATGCAAAAAAAAAACCTTAAATGACTATAAACAAAATGTAGATGAAATACAGCACCAATGTACCACCATGTATTATACGTTGTAATATTAACTGGGCATTGCTTTATGTTTGAATCAGTGTGAGCGTTTCCATTTTAAGAGTTAATGGCAATAACTAGTTTTGAAATACAGTAATTATTTTGAAGGTCAATTCTTACTTTTCAAGAAGGGGGACCGAAGGGTGTGTTCTAACTATCGTGGGATCACACTCCTCGGCCTTCCCGGTAAGGTCTATTCAGGGGTTCTGGAGAGGAGGATCCGCCGGATAGTCGAATCTCGGATTCAGGAGGAGCAGTGTGGTTTTCTTCCTGGTCGTGGAACTGTGGACCAACTCTATACTCTCGGCAGGGTCCTTGAGGGTGCATGGGAGTTTGCCCAACCAGTCTACATGTGTTTTGTGGACTTGGAGAAAGCATTCGATCGTGTTCCTCGGGGAATACTGTGGGGAGTTCTCCGGGAATATGGGGTATCGGACCACCTAATCCAGGCAGTTCGTTCCCTGTATGACCGGTGTCAGAGTTTGGTTCGCATTGCCGGCAATAAATCAGACCCGTTTCCAGTGAGGGTTGGACTCCGCCAAGGCTGCCCTTTGTCACCGATTCTGTTCACTACTTTCATGGACAGAATTTCTAGGTGCAGCCAGGGCGTTGAGGGGTTTCAGTTTGGTGGCCGCAGGATTCGATCTCTGCTTTTTGCAGATGA